>JAOTOK010065736.1:0-17038 GCA_025770025.1 Virgularia gustaviana
GAAATCCTTGTGGGAGCTTAAATATGAAATTGCGCATGCGCACGCGTCTGTATTGTACGAATGTACTTCCTTGTTTTATTTAGAAATACTTTATGCCATCGTAAAACAGCATCTGTAATTTGCGGCTAAGTTGTTGACCAAACATCCTAGTCGAATTTTATTAACAGGCTAATAAAATACCAATAAAATACTAATACATACAACAGCTTGGACTGTCCTGAAAAACCACGTATTTTTCTCGCGTTTTACTGTTAAAAAACAACGCCATAATAGCACTAAAAACTGTGTAAATCGTCCAACGTTAAACCTACAAAAAAACACGCAGCAGTGAATCAGTCTATATATGTCTGTTTTGCGTTTGGTTTATCAAAATTACTGATTGTATTTACATCGCTTGATTTCGTTATTCGTTGTTGTTATCCGAACAATGATGAAACTCTATAGAACTAAAGTAGAACTAGCTATACCTATATTAACAGGCGTACTATACACTGGTTGACACTTGACAGTTGATAGGTGTAAAGCTTGCAAGTGGTTTTCTTATTGGGAAGAAACACTCGATCTAAGCATAGGTTAAAATGTTGTAATAATTAACCGTTCGACCATGCAAGGGTCAGAAAGACAATGTATGCATGGTTGGATCTACATTTGTTGTCAATTTTAGTTTGATTAAAATGGTTGCAAACTGCTCCAACTAGTGGTATCGTATTCGTATTGTATGATTTAGTAACGAAGCATATATATAGTTTTCTGTGAAAACTTCAAAACAACGACGTACTTACACTGTACTTTTTCTGTCTGGGTCTTCAAAAGATTCCTATAAACACCGTTAAGCAAGAAAAAAGATGTTTAAGCCAGATATTTTTTCGTTGTATGAGTAATAACACCCTATGTGCAGGGTATATAGAGAATCCGGAAATGGAATCTAGGTTGTATTGATTACCAAACGTACCCAAAAGTTTCTTATCGAACATTTACAATATGGATGAATGTGGTCCATATGTAGTGCTGCAGTTTTTGTTTAACCAATCTAAATACTCACAATAGGTCCCAGTGAACTTCTTGCCCGCGGACGAATTTCTATTTCTTTATATTTATTACAAATAAACTACAAGGAAAGAGATCTTAAAGTTACTTGACATACACGATGGATATTAACGTGGGTATTATTGCGAGGGGTGTATTGATTAGAAATTAAGTCAGAAAACGAGAATCATGATGATGTACGCCAGACGATTTTACTCGTCAACGTGCACCCCTCGATCCTGACCTCAAATTAGGGTTAACGTGTTTTTTTTACATTATTCACATAACTAGTCCGTTATAAGTGTTTGCCGAAGAATGTTATTTTGCGAAGTTCAACGAATTCACTGTTGACGTTGTAACTTACTTGAACTCTTTTATTTGTCTGTTCAACCTGTTTCGGTATCACCGTTAGTTTTCGAATAAAAAAGTCTGCTGGATTAAAATAGGATGGACATGGAAAACCAATGCTGTGAGAAATTGATAAAGAACAAGATCTGTGTTTACATTTCAAGTTAAAAATAAAAAAATATGCAAATGATCAAGAATACTTTGTATAACTTTTCATAACCTGAGTATCAGGTCCTCTTTCCCCGTCCGTACCTGAAGAGCCATGATACTCAGGTTAGGCTTTTCAAGAACACAAAATCACCTAAATTATTTGAATTATTTACAGAATGAACAGAATTTACTTTTTATAACTGCAATATTAAGTATATTATATTAGCTTGGTTGATTTTAGTCTATTGTACCTTGCAAAATAATTTGTTGCTTCGTGACTTGATCCCAGAAAAGCAATTTTACCATCTGCCAATAATATAGTTCTGTAAAAGATAAAACGTATACCATTTAGAACATAATTTTCACCATTTCACTACATACTAGTGAAGGATGTGGTTAGGGCCTGTATGCATTGTGATACCTAGGCCAAAACATGTTACTTACTTGTCAAACATAGCATAAACATCGGAAGACGGATGATCAATAGTACATATAATAGTGTAACCGATTTCTGTAAGATGTTGCAGTTTCTCCACAACTACACTAGCTGATAGGGGGTCCAAACCAGACAGAGGATCGTCGATAAATAACAAGATCTTTTCGTTAGCCAGTAACTAAACAAAATAATACTAAGTAGTTAAAAAACTGAACCATCCACAATCTGAACCTAAATTTCGGTTAAAATGATAATATCAAAAATCCTGTGGCCTAATCAGTTACTAAAGTATATAATTTAGATATTTGGTTTTCGACCGCTCAAGAGAGCTGTTATCAATCCTACCTTTATGCCTCACCTAAAATAGGGAATTTTTCTAGTTTTGTCAGACTGAATTTAGGGCTTGTCTGTAAATCAGGGCTGTCGTCGACAGCCTCTGCATGAAAGATTTTGTCGACGCCAAAAATTTGTGGAAAATTGTTGTGAAAAAAATTTTGTGTCGACGACCAATTTTGTGAAAAACTCACAAAACATGTAGACTTGGGGATAGTAAAACCTAACCAGGATTATAAGCGCTTTCTAATTTTTAAAGAAACACATAGCGACCACGCCCCTCCCATCGGAAACTCTGACTACGCCCATTTTTTGAAAGATGTGGAAGAAACCCCAATGTCCCCCGCTCCAAGGGGAGCAACGGCCATGCTGTAAATGCACGAGCTCTTTGAGGTTTCGAAATGTTCTATACACCAATCAAAAAGATCGTAACAATTATAGAACCGTTATTTGTTGAAAAGTTGCTAGGACCGCCTTGACGATCCAATGTCGTAATCTAATTTTAAGATAGAAACAAGCAAATTACGCTTCGCAATAGTTTCGTTACACCTCAGTTCCAGTATAGTTATCTACAAAACTATTTTTATGGGGTTTTAAGAGATCCTATCATTCTTCGTATCTGTGCATGTTTCTCCTGCGTACTTTTTGATAATTTACGACTGACGTAGAAGTAACTGTCCAACTGTAAGATAACACGAGCAAAATTTGAGCCTTCGGAACCAGAATATTTGTGTACGTACCTCTGAAGCAATGGAAAGACTTTTCTTAATTCCACGAGGAATGGTGTATTCTCCTCCAGGATTGCCAATTATTATGTCAGCCCAATCTTTTAGGTCAAACTGCAGGTCAAAGTTTACTTCATTACGCCAATTATTCCGGTATAGAACTGGGTCTACATACTATGATAGGTTCTGATGGTTATATTAACTGATATACAATTCTGGAAGTTAGGCAGAAATAGCAAGTGCAATTTCCTACTGTTCGAGAAAAGAGAAACTTATCAGGTTGTTGCCAAAGTTTCAAGGGCGAGGATTACAGTCGACAAGAGTTGCCAACACGCTTCGTTTAACCGCCACAGACATAGCCTCAAATGTTATGTTTCTCGTCTATAAAATTTGTTAACCCTTAGGGAATGAGCGGGACGGTCGTATAAGGGCCGGGGTAGGTTTAGGCCAGTGAACTCTATATTATACGAGAGTATGGTCGTAGGATGACCTATGGTCAGTACTGCTCTTGAAATTATATTGATGTTAACAAATCAAATACATCACTAAACATTCTGGATGTTGAGCAAAAAACTTTGCATTACGAAGCAAGTTAGAGGGCTACCTCTTCCATTATTTCGTTCACCCTTGCTCTTCTTTGCTCGCTACCAATATTTTTATCCATTCTCAGCAATGCCTGAAACGATATGAGTCAACAATGTCCGTAGCTTTCTTGTGAATCACCATTAAAATTTAACACTAAACTTCTTCGACACAACATACACTGATATAATTATATATCGCTTTGTTTTCCAACAGTATACTGCACTGTTACATGAGAACTGAAAAGAGATATAGTCGGTATCATATATAAGTAATATTATTATCCAACACGAGTAATTGTTTTTCCTCCAACTCATATAAATACTGTTAAGAGCTGTTGAAATACTAGGATTATCCCGTTAATCCGACTTTGTAACCAGTTTGGCTATACTCAGACATCAAGATCGAATACAAGAGTCACAATTTTAATGTTCTCCCTCCTCCAGCACTTGGTGCATGCATTTCTTACTGCATGTAGTAAGTGGGATACAGTGATTTTGTACTTCCTCAGCTTATGGAACATCAAATTTTACTTGAATATATCGACAGCTGACAGGTACAATTATACTCGAATATGATCCACTTTCATCTATAATTACTAACTTAGTTTAATTTATTTATTTATGTTATTTTTACTTTACCTGAAAGAGAAGGTGTTCATAAACTGTAAGTGATCCAACAAAAATGTCCTGTTCTTCAACATAAGAAGACATTTCACGGATCTCAATTCCCACTGGTTCATCAAAAATAAAAACTGTTCCAGTAACTTCCAGTTTTGAAATTTTTCGATGAGCTAAAACATTTAACAGTGTTGTTTTTCCAGCACCTCTAAATAAGGTATAATTCAAAATATTAAATCGTCAGTTATAAAAGTAACAACGTGGCACTACGATAAATAACTTAAAGCCGTGCCTGTACGATGGTCAGGAGTTTTTCGTTTTTGTCCCATTTAAAAAAGATAAACGAAATATGTCATTTTCTTTCTTAAAGAAACATCTTCATGGATTAAATCATTATTTTAATGGTGAAACTTTAAAAATTTGAAACTTTAAAAAGTTTTAAACGTGACGCAAGAACGGCAACTGCAAATGATCATTTTTTTCTTTTTGTTTGTTTTTGTGTGCCAAAAATTCCCGTTCTGAAGTCGTCTGAAACTTTAACGGTGAATGAATTCATGAAGATGGGTTTTTTTAAGAAGTAAAATTAATAATTTACTTTATCTTGATCAAATAGTACAAAAATGCAAGACCACTGACCATGACATAGGCACTTTAAAGGGTGTCAATGACGAGTATAGTTATTGTCAAGGTATCGCTCCCCTTTCTAATTCAACAATAAATTTATGCATGGTTATCGTTGCACCTTGGCCACATTATTGCTATCTACGATTTTTTCACGTGTACATGCTTAAACTTCGTTTTTAGTGGAGACATTTTTATGAATCTTGCGGCCACTTGGACGGAAGAAAACCGGTCAGAATATGTATTAGTGAGCAATTCCTCCTATATAGGTACTCTTTAGATAACAACGACAATGAGAATAACTGAGAAGATCGCTTCTGTTTACAGTTGGCGACCACAAGATGAGCATCTCCCAACTGAAATGATCACTTCGTACCTCGGTCCCATTATGGCAACTAAACTTCTTTCTGGTATTTCTCCATTCACTAAAAACATTTCAGAAAATGGTGAGATTTGAAAGAAATTCAGAAAGCACTGTATAATCGACGGAAATATTATGGACACGAAAGCTTTCATCTATGCAACAACCCTGCCCCTAACCCTGTGGATATTATTCAGTCTATCGTTTAGTACAGGGAAAAAAGGAACAAAATCGAAGTTGGTCGTAAGAATAGTGTGTTCCTGTTACAATCATACTTGTACTATACTACCCCACCCTGAAAATAAATAACAAAGGAAATTAGGTGACTTTACAAAATATGTATAACGATAAAATGCGTTGAAAGATATATGGAACATCATGGCTCATGCTAAGATTTGGAAAGAGAGGGGGGCATATACTACCACCCGAAATACAGTCATAATATCCTTGATGTTATAAGTTGATATGAAAAAACTTTCACTTTGGTAAAAAGTGGTGGCCAAAGCCTCCTGACCCCCCTGTATAGTGTGGGTTGTGGAAAGAAAGCGTTTATGCGCAAAGTCCCACTCATACTGAGATAGTCAACGCATGCGTAATAGTGTTTGCTGCCAAGGCAAACAAGCCCAATTATTATGGAGAATAAGAATTCACGAGGCCTTTACGTATTTCAAATAAGTACTTTGATTTTCTTCTAGATATATCTAAAGTGCAGAATAATGACAGCCATATTTGTCTCTTATCCATGTTGTGTAGCTATGTCTGTTTAATATATTGATTGATACCGATGCTCATTTAAAAAAAATATTTAAAAAGTTAGAGAATTTCCGATGATACGCAGAATTTGGATTTTTTTATTATTTGCTTTGAGGCGGCAAGTGGCCGTTATTGAAGTTTCTAACATGCGCTACAACATTTGCCGGACACATCACAACCCCAGAGGTTCTCACAGAGCATCATTAAGTTTAGGCGGATAGATGTAAAAGTTGCTTGCAAACCACCTGATCATATGAAGGTTGCTGGGGCAAAAGAAGCGTGAAATGAGACAAGTGCGTGTCTCCATATTCGGATTTTCATGCATGTCAACTTTCCAGGAAACGTATACGTATGCCCCGACGAGCATGCACGCGATCATGATATCATGTGATGTCACCACTATTGAAGCTTGCACGATAGCAATACTGAACTTTGCACCTAACTCTGAGAAATAAATGAAAGTTTCTGTTACATCGTTAAAATAATTTCTGTCAGCGTTTGACAAGAACTGCGAACATATGCCAAATATAAACGTCCGCGCACGTTTAATAACATGGACGCATATACAAGCAGTATAGGTAAATAACATGCAAGGGCAACGCTCTTGAAATGTCAGATTAGAAGTTTTGTGAAATTTCTCGAGAACACGTTGGTAAATAGTTATGTGAGCAACGGGCAATATTCCTGATATTAACCAGACCTGTTAACCGGCTTATACAGTACAATAAAATAATGTGTCCAAAAACTCGGGATCCAAGAAAACCAGTTGGAAACAATGAAAAACTGATTAAAAGTATAAAGTACAATATTTTCCTTAGTCGCAAGCTGTGAGCCCCAGTCCACTGCACACCCTGCCACTCCGTTTAACAACAGTTGATGACGATGTCAACTGACCTCACTGCTTTTATCGAATTAGAATTCTGTTTGGACTTTGGAGTCTGCTAGTAGCAAACATCGAGACAGGTAAACAATGGTCGATGAGACGAAACTGATGATTTTTCATGGATATATCAATATCATTATCAATTTTACTAATATGCTCTGTCTACATTATTCTATTCCAATCAAAATCAATCAATCTTCAACCATGACTCGATTATGAGCAAAATCAACATCTCATTTCCATACTGAAAACAGTAATTTTTAATTTCTCAGTATCGACATATTGGCGTTATTTATAAGTTTTAGAATTATCGTCCATGGCACTACTAGCAACAATAACATAAACCTAACACTTCGAGATTGATTTCGTTTATCTTATGAGTTTTCTCGTTCTTGAAAATCGTGTAGTTAAACCTCGCAGTCATGACTGCTGACAAAGACAATTATGGCTTAGAAGCGATCATCCTTTTGCATTCTCAACTTCATGATATGCTGTTTTAAACGACTTTTTGGTCATATAATTGTTGTGTGTACACAAACGACATGATCAGATGTATAGATTAAAGTTTTAGGCTTATCTCCAACTGTCACCGAATTACCCGGCACTTCCCCGCACCTCCCTCCGTTTAACATAACAGACACTGGGTGGCGAGCTCCTGGATAGGAAGTTTAGAGACTCATACTCTTGACTTACAGAGTGTGTAGCTGTATAGCTTATTGATGCTCAGCAGCATTCACATGTATCAATAATACACTGTAGGTAATGCCATGGTAATGCAGTTATGTGGAATAATTACCTTCATTGAGAAGTTGATTGATAATAAACTCAATGTTGCCTCGTCGACCTCGTGGTCTTAAACAACGATCAAAACAGCCAGTCGCTCGATGCACAAACACATTAATGTTCTCCCAACCAAGGATCATACGATTTCGTTCAAACGTTGAAGATAAATGATCAAATTTTCGTTGTCCACTTATTATACTCAAGCTACCAAGTTCCTTACTTGTTGACTGCTGCGGAGAGCCACTACCGTTACTTACTATGCGACCATTTCTGTTTCGATCGCTTATTTGAGAAGGATATGTTTGTGTCAAATAATCATTGGTAAGAAGGGCTTCTTCGTCCATGCTTTTAACACTGTATGATAACTTGCCCTTCGTACGTTACTGCTGGTGCATTGTCCCACACATACTCATAACTGTCATCAACACGACAACACTACACTTGGAAATGCAAAACGTTTTATTGTGAACCAATGAAGCATGCTAAGAAAGGCTAAGCATATAAAGCAATTAACATTTGCCTTTAGGACGTTGGTTGTCAGAATATTGATGAATACTACAGCTAGGTGGCTAAAATTTTCTGTCATTCGACATGCCTCTTAAGAAGTAATACTCAAATGAACCACCTTAATATTATATGTTTGCCATTTCATGGTGTCCATAGCGACCTGACCTTTTAACTAAGACTTGAGGCATCGTCAAAAGTATGCACGTAAACCCTGATGCAGCACATTATTAGAATAAGGTGGATATATAATAGGTTTGTGTGGTATACTGTTTCCCGCTTTCTACTTCAGTGCCGTATCGCATCGTACCCTACCGTATCGTACCATAGCAATTTCTTTTGTGTGAAAGTCATTAGTCTTGTTCAAGTGCTCATGAAACAATGAAACACGGCACGTTTCGCTACGATAAGGTTGAACTGGAAAACGGGATCATGACGAAAAGTACACACGAGTGCATACAAGTAACCTACGAGTAACATTGGACCCCAACCGTACCCTAATTTTAACTACTCTTATGTTACTCGTGCGTACTTTTACTCATTACTATACTGGAAAACGGCCCTATATGCATGGCCTATTGTCATTTTGTGACTAGGTAAGAACTTATATTCGGCAGATCCGACACTTTTTTCGTTCGTGTCTCACTTTTACACCGGTAGAAAATAATTCAGGTTAGTTAGAAATATCCCATACCTTTATAAATCCCGTATTTCTGTATTTTTTTCCTTAAATATCACGAACCCCGAGCCCCCCGCAATATAGGGCCCCACCGCAAGCCCTCCGGACAGAATTGTGTATACAATTCCATCAATTATAGCCTTTATAAATCTAGAGTTTACATGCCTGGGTAGTAGCCTTTATAAATCTAGAGTTTACATGCCTGGGTAGCTTGGGATAGTCCTAGAAACAGCATGTGATAGTAAGGATGTAGGTGTGTCAATAAAGTATCCAAAGAATTTGAAAGGAATTAGCATTTAGCAATTTACTGGTGAAGACCGCTGGTTTGAACTCTGAGACCAACGTGCCTTCGATCTCTTCGGTATTTTTGGGTTGTGGCCGATCTTTGTCTGCTTTCCTGGCATAACGTTTTGTCTGTTCAGTCATTTGGATAGAACACTGGGTTGTATTACAACGCACATAGACCGGGTCACATATCTAGATGGTTGTATAGTGAAAATATCCATTGTTCTCTTTCTTGGACGTACACAGTTGTTGTCGAGTGTCTGTTTTTTTATGAAAATCTGTGTCGGTAACTCCACCACAGGTAGGGCTATTTCTACAATTATATCTGTAATCTCACCACAGGGACAGAGAAATACGTTGATAGATTGCTTAAATATTCTCCAAGTACTTATATTAAACGGAAAATATATAATACTTTATTGCTTCAGAAATGGTACGAGATCGATTGCTATAGATTTGTTTGTTTATTGTCAAGTAGCCGTCAAACTTTGCGTGTGTTCTCTGCATAAACACTATCAGTGAACTGTCCTAAACATAGTATGTTTGGCGGTTTAATTCATAAATAACCCTGGGTAATCCTCGATATCTTTATTATTGTTCATTAATTGTTCGTTGGTATTTCAAAATTATCTTGTAAACATTTAGGTTTGTAACGTATTTTCTAACATCGTTGACAGACATACTGATACAGTCTGTATTGATTGTTACAAACAATTTTTTACTAAATAATAGTTCATAATCATACTTATCTGTTGTTTATTGCTTTATATAGGAGTTTATCTAAAGCCTGTGATATTTTGGTAAATCATAATATGAAAGTGTGCTTAGTTTATACGATATACAGCCACCGTGACATTTAAGAATTTACCGTTTTAAACAAATTATTCGGTATACAGCTACTTGTCTGTGGTATATTTAGCAATGGACACCTTTTGTGTTGTCTTCATTGTCTCAGTTATAAATAGTGTGACAAGTTGTTAATGTCATATACAAGTTGTCTTTTGGCAAACCCCATTCTGAGGTACTCTTACTCATATGTCAGGAATACGACACAAAGATACAATATTGTCAATTTCATTTCAGCAATGTTTTATCTGATTACTGAAGTGAAATACCTACTCTTCATCTGGTTAACAAATTAGTAGAAGTTTTAAGCTTTTTCTTCTTCAAATTTTTCACGAGAAGTATACTAGTATTGTGAATTATATACACAGGTCAAAATATATTAGCTTATTTGTTTGTAGATGTATTGATGTAATCTTTAGGGATCATTTTAAACCTTCCCTTTATTTATTTTGCTATCAAGAAAAAAGTCTCCCCATGGCATTGAGTTCTGATCTGGCAAGGTGGTAACTCTAGTTGACCAATCACATTTTGACACATGATGGTCTAATACATCAGTTGAGAAACATTTTATCTACATGTGTGGTCTATATTTATCATGAGCTGAGTCGAATCAATTCATGGAAGTTTAAGTCCAGTCTTGACCCTCACTTTAGTGATACAGTAGGAGTTGGTGGAAGGGTCCAGTACAATTTGCATGCACATATACCACTTTGTCTAATCAAAACACATGTCAGGGAAAACCCTGTGAAACAGCCTCCAGATAAATGGGCTAAATTTGTCACTGATGCAGCTGCAGAAAGTATATCTAGCAATCCATGCAGTACAACATAAAATACTTGAAACAGATTTGTGAAGTTATTAAACTTGTGCATCTTTACTGGGTTCTTGTCTTTCACTATTATATTCTTTCTAAAGTGAAAGTGAGAAATCAGGACTGATCTATTTATAGATCTTTTCTGACAACTTTATGAATGACTGGAAACTTGTGAGAAAGTCATACATAGTGTAGGGTAAAGAGGGGTTACAGTTGCTTTTACACATCGATTCTGCTAATAACAAATGTGGGACATAGATGTAAACTTTGTGTATGTATTTTGTATTTTTTGAACTTTTCCTGAAATGAAAATTGGTATTATATTATCATCATTCGAAGACATCCCAATGTATTACCATAATACTATATACCATATTCTACAATTTAGAAATTCAAAATGCAAACAATGCTTAATCTTAACCATTTCACCCCCAGAAGTCCCACATTGACGAGTAAAATTTGTCTGGTGTTAGCCTGATTAAGGCCATATTGGGTAGAAAGAGTTAAGCCGTTGTGCCTCAGTTTAATTCAATGTATTTTTTAAATATTTTGTTTATTTAGAAACCTAAGAAAAAATGTTGAATTTCCATAATAAGATGAGACAGTGTGTTACTATCATATTAACATTCCTTTTTGTTGCCAATTTACCATGTAAGTATATTCAACATGTTACATGATGTACACTTGTAAGCCTAGATTACTAGTCTCAGTAGACTGGGTCATACTGTTCCTATTGCCTGACACGGATTAGGAGACTTCTGGAAGTTGTTACCATTTTACTGTGATGGTGAGATGAATTGATTTACTACAGTACTTGGTGGATATTCTAGCCTTGGTAAAAATGCATGTTGGAAAAGTGCAAATACTCTACCAAATGATTTTGTTTTTATTTTCTGCAATTGATAATGAAAGTTAATTTGAATCAGTAGAACTGTCATCAGCTTGCAAATACATGTACTGTAGTATGGTACATGTATTGTGAGAAGCAAACTGTCCAAGCACAAAAGTTGAGTGTGTCAGGTTAAAATGATAGAAATGTAGATGTAAGTGTTAACTGCAGTCGTACAACCAGTATACATTTTATATACATCTGTACACCCATATTGTGTCATATTGTATACTAATAATAGTAACTATACTATACTTCAGTATTAGATATACTAATATCATACTTTGATTATAAACTAATTTCATGCTATGCAAATTTTTATCATTGGCATTTGTTCATTTCTTTAGAAATGTATTGTTTTTACAGTCAATGAACATAGAAAAATTTGCATAGCATGACCAAATTGTCAGGCTGGTGACGCTACTGATATCCATAGCATTTGCCTTTGTCATGGACAGGATCAAAATGCAGCAGCCACAGTCACAAACCCTTGTATTTGCTTGTTGTCTTTTTTGCACAAATATAAAAATAAGCAAAGAAGGCATGTGAGGTAATATTTCAGAAGAAAACACTGTACCCCATTCCAAAAACATTTTCCCAAAAGTGTTTCCCTTCTGAATAAGTGTACTCTGACCACTATGGTAGTGCTCCCCACTAAGCATTATGGTAACTATGGAGTGAACAACATGGCCAGTTATATACTGGTACTGTATAGTTCATAACAATAATACAGTATGAAATTAATTTTGTATCTTAGATGTACTTGGTGTAAATAACTGTACTCAGTGGAAAACATGTGACAAATGTATGCAATATGCAGAAGCTCAGTGTTCTTGGTGCTCACAGAAGGTTTGTATTATCACAATAGAAACACATACAGTAAATCATCATTGAGGTGTTTTCTTAACAACTCAGTCACCATCCTTCATAAAGAGAACCTTGCCCTTTAATGGTTTATTCATAAAACATAAAAGATTGTCCCTCAAGTCTCACAGGGTGTAATTCTTGATATTTAGGTGTTCCTAATATTTGTTGTCAGACAGATTACATTATTTAAATTAATCGGTTCCCCTTTGGAATAAGTTGTAAATTACTAAATATGGGTCAAAATTGAAGTTCAGGGTGTGGTCCGTCCTTGGTAGGTATGTACAGTACACTCCAGTATTGAGAATGACTACTAATCAGACAGTATTCCTCTCTTTCTTGTCAACTACAGTAGTGAAAGAAATGCAATATTTTAAGCATGCTTGCTGTTAAAAGGCATCTTACCACCACAGATTTTCCCAGTCTCTTTTTTGATTATATGTCCCATTGGAAAGGCCCCCCTTTCTCTCACTTTTTTGTCTCTGCAACTCCAAGTCTCCCCTCTCCTTCCATCTCTTCAGACCACCAGTGGAAATTCCAGCAGTTCAATTACACATACTAAAACAGAGAAAAAGTTCGCTAGGTGCGCAGTGAAAGACTTAAGTGGATTCTTACCGAAGGTTCAAACTATTCTATCCCATCCTATTTTGGCCAGAAATCTCTAAATCAGAGTTGCGTTACCAATGTTGGATCAATCACATGATTGCCGTGAATTTGTTACCATACGTGATTCCGCCATCAGATCACCACCATCCACTTTTGCCATGCACTCTCGAAACGTATTGAGTATGTCCACTTACTGTATGCTTAAGATTATTCCACTGGATCTCTGGGAAGTTCCCTGTTATGTCGTTGAGAAACGTTGCCACTGATGTGAAAAGTCTTACTTGAAACATGTTATACACTGTGAGTTCTATCCGTCAAGAATACCCAAGTCCGCGCTAGTTCCAACGTTTGTTGCTTCACCTTTTGCATCTATGTAACTTCTTAGCGGCACTTTTCCTTGTAAGCCGAAAGCTATACGAGTTAGTGAAGTGTAAGCCTTTCATCATTTGCTCCGATAAAGGACTTTGGTTGGAAACGTTGGTTATTAGTTTTGACAGTTTACTACCTTTTGTCTTATAATTTACACTGCCCTTACATAGCACTACAATTCTAGTCGAACAGGGATCTAACTGCACATTCACCTTTTAACTCACCTGGGGCGTTTTGATGAAGGCGGGGATAAACACAAAGATGTCCAAACAAAACCTGGGACTCACTTGCTGGCGTCGTTTAACGATTATTGGATCGAGCATCTTTGATTCATGATTGATTTATAAACTGATAAAAATATTTGTCAGTTTATGTTCGTAAATCATCCTGCTCTTTCTCTAACGACTCAACTTTCTCTTGCACTGCTTTTTGTCGTTTGCCAGCTTCCTGTTTTTCTTCACAAGCATTCGTAATTGATTGTATCGCTTCAGCTCCATTTGAAATGGTCAGAAGTTTTCCTGGGATAAACTGTTGATGTTGTTGACTCATCTTTCCTTAACATGGGTCAAGTGTACTTTTCACGCTGACATCGCACTAAAATATAAACCTTTCAAATGTTCTCTTATAATGTTGCACTCATATCCCGAACCCTCTTAGAATTTCCGAATTTCTGTTTTACGATGCAGCAACATGGCAATTCGTTTCTTTGCGTTCTTCATCTCAAGACGTTTCATCGCCAACCTTTCCCTGCTCTTCAACATTAAATGTCGATCGTTCTCGTCACATACTTGACTTTTCACATTGTCGTTGAATCTGTTGTCTTTTGCCGTTGAGTCCCTGTCAGCTCAAACTTAATCAACTGAGTTTTCGAAGTTTCAGCCCTCATTTTCTGCCCGGCTTTTTCTTTGTGATGGTCTCTCTGTCAGTCATTTCCTTGTTTTCATAACTTGCAGCACCTAATGATGTGGGACAAAAAATTGCTTAATTTTTGTCAACTTTAGAACACGCTTGCTGTAAAATGCGTCTTGTCAGCGCTATTCCAGTCATCAGACATGAACACCCGTTTATTATGTGATACATGGGCACGCGATTACGTACAGCAGCACACTCCCATATCTTTGTTAAGATAATTTGTATACCTTGTACAGTCAGAGGAAAATTAAACGTTTGTATATATGATCGCAGTATACACATATAGGGAAAATGCTTGAAATGAAATCTCTCAGTTCTTCTGAATGTTTGTTTTTACGTAGAAGCTACAGTATAATGTGCATGTAGATTATTCTTACTTATATAAAGAAACTGTGACTAGCAACTAAATATTTTTAGGAATATATCGTGAGAGAAACAGAATCTGAAAGATGCGATTTCGAAGAAAATCATATAAAACAAAAATGTGGTAAAATAGTAAATCCCAAATCCAAAGTCATGCCGACCAAGGTAAGATTAGGTGTTGTAACTTAGTACACTTTATCTCTTATGTCATATACAGAATAACAATTAAGTATTACCATAGTATTATTATACAGACTATAGAGCTGTAACGACAGTTTGGTAAAATTAAAATGTTCTTGTTTTTTTTTTTTACTATTCTTTTCGAAAGAATTCGTGAAGTAATAACACTAGATTATCGCTGACTGTCAGGTTTTTTTAGTGTATCTCTTTTATTGGGTTAATTTATCCATGCACGAGCAGTACGTGAAGAAGTTGTTACCAGAAGGAAATTTTAAAACAGTTGTCTTTTGAGAAAATTCTTTCACCATTTATATTTATTTGTTTTTCCACCTGCAAAGTTTCGCGCATGGCACTTGTTCACGAATCTTAATTACACATTATTGATTTTCTAATCCTCAATACCTTGAGAACAAGAAGATTGAGATTTGTATGTACAAACTGCCAGTTATTTTCTCTGCTTCAGTAGTTCTTTCAACTAAAACACTAAACTACTTTACTATAAAATCATCGTGATGTTATGTAATTAATAATGTTTGATATTTACGGTTCGTAATAACTTTCAAATTTTGTTTATCAAATGTTTCAGAATGATCAGTTAACCAATAACACAAAAGTAAAGCCACAAAGGGTTGAAATTGAACTAAGACCAGGTGAGTTTTAATCCAGAACTGCTGGAAGAAGAATGCCATGGCGTGTGTTGCGGTAAGGTGAGGTATGGCATGGTATGGTATGGTATGCTATGCTATATGGTATGGTATATGGTATGGTAGGTATGGTATAGTATGGTATGGTATGGTATGGTATGGTATGGTATGGTATGGTATGGTATGGTATGGTATGGCATGGTATGGTATGGTATGGTATAGTATGGTATGGTATGGTATGGTATGGCATAGCATGGTATGGTATGGTATGGTATGGTATGGTATGGTATGGTATGGTATGGTATGGTATGGTATGGTATATGATGATAGTGAATCAGCCTTATAATGAATCTTTTCTTTTGTGTGAAGGTCAATCTAAATCATTTGATATTTCCGTAAGAACACCAGAGAATTATCCAGTAGATGTTTACATGTTGATGGACATGTCATATTCAATGAAAGATAATTTACCATCTGTTGAACAGCTTGGTAGCCTACTAGGTAAGTGTACCATAGTGCATTCTGGTTCTTGGTTTGTGTCTAATTGGTAGCTCCTTTGTATGCTGATTCCTTTGACCCTTTGAGGTCCAGTAAAGTGTGGCGAGTAAAATCGTCTGGCGTTAGCCAGAGTAAAATTTATATTAAAAGACCCTAAAAGTGAACCACAGAAATATTAATTTCGGCAACATTGACGCGTCATACCTTCGGAACTAATTGGCCGATTTCAAAAATTATTTTAAAGTGAAGACTGATATAGCATTTATTATTTAACGACTTTTAACAGCTGATGAAATGAAGACGATAACAACAAGATTTCGTGTTGGCTTTGGTACCATGGTGGATAAACCTTTAGCACCTTTTAAAGAACCAAATAAGAATTAGTAAGTAGCTGTTATAAACTTGGTTATTTTTAAAACCACGTCAACCTCGTACCCAGGCTGCTCGCTTGCGCCCCAACTTAGAGCAAGGTAGGAAAGTTTGGAGCCTGGGAAAGAGTCTCTATTACTTTGTTTTAACAGACAGCGTGTCTGCATCAGTGAACTCAAATAAGACTGGGACGCTACCTCTTTGAAGCCAAGATGGCGGATGATGGGCTCATAACTTGTAGGCATCTTGTAGGCATCTTGATCCAGGCCCCGGCGCGCAAATTCCGTATCAATAGATAGTCAGTCATTGGGTAAAAGAAAGCTAGAAGCTCACAATCTGGAAATGAAAGTGTTAAATCAGTAGTATATGTATTGTCACCTGTTAATCTCCCTTATACATTCCACCAAAATACAGTCACCCAAAAGCAAGTGTTAAAATAAATTAATTAAATTATAAACTAAAAGTAAATATAATAATATTATATTAATTTTAATTTTATAACTCTACCACTATGTAGTATGTACCTGATACTATAGTGACAGGCCCTTTGATGCTTGCAAGATTTTGACGCGTGAAATTTTTCAACAACGAACTA
>JAOTOK010065847.1:0-14895 GCA_025770025.1 Virgularia gustaviana
GTCGAAAAATGGCCATTTTTGAGCATTTTGGTAAGGCTATAGCCCTTACTTTTTGTCGAAAAATGGCCATTTTTGATCATTTTGGTAAGGCTATAGCCTTTGCTTTTTGTCGAAAAATGGCCATTTTTGAGCATTTTGGTAAGGCTATAGCCCTTACTTTTTGTCGAAAAATGGCCATTTTTGATCATTTTGGTAAGGCTATAGCCTTTGCTTTTTGTCGAAAAATGGCCATTTTTGAGCATTTTGGTAAGGCTATGCCTTTGCTTTTTGTCGAAAAATGGCCATTTTTGAGCATTTTGTTAAGGCTATAGCCTTTGCTTTTCGTCGAAAAATGGTCATTTTTGGGCATTTTGGTAAGGCTATAGCCTTTGCTTTTTGTCAAAAAATGGCCATTACTGAGTAAGGCTTATAGGCTGAAGCTTCCAGATCGTCTACTCTATAGACTATAGGTGTTTTCATAAATCAATTTGCATTTAATAGACCTTACAGATTATTCTCATTTACTGTATAACCTAGTTTCCGTGATTATTTTAATTGGTTTGAAAAGCGTACGTAAGGAAATATTTGTACTTTTTCTGAACAAAGGTGTTTATTGTTGAGCTCAAATTTCATTATAGGCTCAAAATGTAACCTGATTGAGCAAAAAAGCGTGTAAATGGCCAACATGACGACGAGGCTATTGGGTGAAAAACGAATGATCGGTAAGGTCTATTATTTGCGCAGTGAGCATCGGAACTTGAAGTGCAACACCAAC
Source organism: Virgularia gustaviana (assembly GCA_025770025.1). Lineage (NCBI taxonomy): Eukaryota > Metazoa > Cnidaria > Anthozoa > Scleralcyonacea > Virgulariidae > Virgularia > Virgularia gustaviana. The sequence continues at coordinate 755 of JAOTOK010065847.1, forward strand.
ATGGCGGCCATGATGTCACGTGAAAACGCACTATTGACTAGAGCGAAACTTAACATTCATAATAAGTTTATTGATTTTGCTAGGACCTGCGAAGGCCCTAAAGCCCTAAGCTATGTCGAGACACATGTACTAACCAATGCACTTGGAAACTTTCACAAAATTGGAACGGCTTAACGATGACACAGTGACGTATCAACTAAAAAAGGAATAGAAGTTCGGACCGAATTAACGAGTGTCGCAGTGGTTGGCTTAAATCTTTCAAAATATTATTGAATACATTTTCTCTGAAGCTCTTCTAATAAAGAACAACTACTTTATTGTTGGGAGAGACCACACCTAATGCAACGTTGGTTGTGATCGCATATCTTCTATGCCTAGCACCATACGGTCTGTCAGCAGGCTACGCGTTATTTTGCTTAGCCGAAATTCAGTGTGGCGCGTGCAAGCGTTTTCATATATCGGGAATAAGTAAGTAGGCCATTATGAAATGTTATAAGTTCACGGGTTGTAATTAAAAAGGTTCACATTGGAGAATGCATGGTTCCCAAGCGCGAAGTGAACCTAGGTTTGGACATTGAAGAGATTAAGTAAACCGTAATGCTAACTGCAGATAAACGCGCCCTTAAAAAATGCTTCAGGTATTTTATATAGTACTTGCTTAGTAGTTGCATCGAACAAACAGAAATCCATGAGTTTGCTTCGTTTTACGTCGGACTGAAAGGTTGAACAATCTCCGTGACCGATTGATAGCCTGCCTCGGGCGACGTGCTGCCCATTGCAGAGAAGCACAAGCCTCAAGGAACGCGAAATATTAAGGGCACGAGTTTCCTTTTGTGTTACGTGCGTCTCAGCTTCGCGCAGGATTTAAGTGAATGTGTACGCATTTCCTGGCTTTGGCTATGTAGAGATTAAGCAGTATTTCACGTCTTGTGCACGAGAACAGTTTGTTTTTGTTCACTGTGTTTTAAATAGATTGCAAAAATACATCATGGTATTCATCATGGTTGATGATGATTGAGCGATCCATGAACAGAATCAATGTCAACCATCATCATCGGTATAATATCGTGAAGACGTCAACAATTCATTTAGCTGCCCAGCTCAACTATGATCAAGGATCATTCTTCAACCATGCATGTCAGGCATGACCAAGACTGATGAAGTATGATACCAACATTGAATGATTTAGCCGGCCAACTCAACTATGATCAAGCATGACTCTCTAATCATATAGATATATCGTTGTCAGGCATGAGCAAGACATGATGAAGTATGATATCAATATTGATTTAGCTGCCTAGTTTAACTATGATCAAGCATGATACATCAAACTTGATCAAGCTTGAATATTTTTAATTTTTAGCCATGTATATATGGACCGGCGCTAGTATTTTGGCTTCATTCATAAGTGATATCTATCTAGCAAGTGTTATCTTCGCAGTAGTATTCCGTGCATGGACAACACCGTGCCAGTGTGCAATGTGTGAGCTGTGCCAACTTTGTGGCCGCAAGCGAATCTTGCTTCTCGCACGGCATGCAAAACAACATTTGTTACAGGCAACAGGAAAAGTTTAGCACACTCAGAGCGTATTACAACATGCAAGAAGCGCGAATCTCCGCGGACACTAAGCTACTGAGAAGCTGTTAATGAGTAACGCTCCCGGAGTCTCGTCATACAATTGCAATAGTGTACAGTACATGCAATCAGGAAGGCACCTCATTAACACCTGACGAGGACGGCTAGCATCACAGCAGCGTAAAAACAAGCCATTCGAAGCTCGTTATCTGGGCGCACTAAACACGACAGGATATGGCGCCTCGTAAGTGAAGGTGATAAGCTGTGCGATAATTCATAAGAGTCCATGTGGTGCGCAACCTATTCATATAATATATCTATGTGTCCGAGTATAATTTGTGAATATTCGGTGAAATCCTCCAAAACTATCTATCTCTCACATGTGTTTTAAGGGGGGGAGGTGGACTGATCAGCAACTTGGACACAAAAAGCATTTTCTGCAAGTAAGAGGAAATAACATAACTCATAGTAGATCATTTCCCCGAATTAGGCTTCAGTGAGTTATAAACAATAACTCTATTAGTATAATGTATCGAGGTTCCTTCTAATCTCGTTCAATTTGGTGCGAAGCTTTAACCTCGTGTTATTGTTGGTTTGTATTTCAGAAATATAATGTTAATTGTCCATTATTTTTAAATCCTGTGACCTTCAGAAAAGCTGACAACTTATATGTCTATAAAGCTATGCCATAGACTATATTTAGTTGCGCATTTGCTGCAAAATTTTCCAAAACTGTTGTTCTTTCATTTAGTCAAGCATTACAACATTCTCGGCAAAAAAATCGTTTGCGCAAATTAGTATAGTTAAACTAAGAAACGCTGTTGCACACACAAAGCCTGCGCAGGTAAACATGTTTAGCGAATAGTTATGTTACATGAAAAAGACATAGGTCTATCTTAAAACATTACTTTAATATTGAGTTGTGGCACTTGTGGGATGTTTGCGCACGTATATTCCAACGATGTTTTTGCGCTGTGCGGCTGTGTCTGTACACGAGGAACATTGTTGTCGACACAAAACTTGTGAGTGGATATTGCAAAAATGTCCTTCAGTTTAGCAATGTGAGAAACATTGTTGTGGACACAAGGCTTGCGCAAGTATGTTGCCACAATGTTGTCCAGTTTAGTCGTGCGAGAAATCTTGTTGCGGACACAAATCTTGTACATATATGTTAGCACAATGTTGTCTAGTCAGTTAGTCACGTGAAAAGCTTATTGCATTGTTGTGGTTCGGTGCACACAACTGAAAACCAAACTGTAAAACATCGTCGCAATTATACGTGGCAAACGGTTTACCCACGTTTAATTGCGTTATTAGTGTTTCATCCTTGTTGTTGTGGAGACAAATCTTGTGCACGTATGTTGCAACAATGTCATCCACCATTTTCTTTTCAACAAGCCTATGTACACACAGCTCGACACGGTGCAACAAATCCACACGGTCTAAAAACCATATTCCACGTTCATTTCACTAAAAAGGTTGCATTATGCTATTAATATGCTGCTCTGTTTGCACTTAAAAACTCGTTGCGGGAACTCTTATGAAATTACATCAATATTATTACACAATGACTTGTTGTAAGAATGTAAACACAAACATTACAAGTCGTTAACGGTTAATTATTCACGTCACCGACAGATAACGAGAAACAAGAATTCGACGACGGCGCCATTAAGACTTGCACTTCATGCTGTTCACAATACTTGATATTAGCCTTGGATCTGGTGGAGGCATTACAACTATGCTTACATGACGTTCAGTCGCAGCACGCTATCAATCAAGCAGCATTTATTTCATTACACTCCCACTCTCCTCCGCAGAGGCTTACATTGCAGTTAGCACTATACACGACCAAAAATCTAACACGTTGTTCTGTGTTGTTCAAACAGCCGTGAACAATCGTGTTGTGCTAATCGCCTGGATACCAATATTGTTACCAGGTTGTTTAATATTGTTCAAACATTTGCTAGATTATCACTAACCGTACCCAGAAGTTAACCAATTCGGTTTTATTTTACTGTATATTTCTTACTTTACAGAGGTCAATAAAACTTCAAATAGTTAAAAACGTTAAAAATGCTTTGTTTAAAAGGCCACTATGCTCTGAAAAACAAGCGCCCGACAACTCTAAACCTCAATTCTTAACTATGACCAAAGGTTAATTTCACAATTGCCATAACTGAGTTTTAAACAACGGGGCCCTGTTTAAATTTCCATCACTGATCCTAACCTTAATCGTAATCACCTACCCTAATCCAAGCCTAATCGCCTAATCTAACCCCCAACTGTATGCAGTCTATTTATAGAAAGAACCCAGGAAACATGATAAAAAGCAACAAAAGACTAGCTATATACAAGATGTATTCATGACTGAGTTGCTCAAACCTGCTTTGACGCTAACACATGGTTGAAATTTAACCAACTATTATATTTATTATATTGGAATTAACAGTTCTCGTTTCCAGCTGATCTCCAACAATGACGTCAGATGGGAATATTTGAAAAGTGAGTGTCCTTGCACCAGTCTTCTTTGAAACAAGTAACAGTATTTTCCTGGTTAAAAGAATTATATTTCTTTGAATGTCATAAATGTATTTATGTTATGTACAACGATAAAGAGGCAAAGAAATAAATAAGATAGACAACAAAATGCTAGAGCGAGGACACCCGGTTTTTCAAATATTCTGATGTGACGCCATTATTTCAGATCACCTGGCTAAAATTCACTTTGAAACATTTCAACGAATTCACAACAGTTTATCAAAGAAACAACAACTGACAAACAAGCAAGGCTAGCTAGCACCCAGAATTTTGATTTTTAATTCTTCACTAACCCAGGGTTAATAAGCTAATCGAGCTTTGAACACCGTATACCGGGCCCTGGGGGCATACCGGGCCCTGGGGGCATACCCGGCGTTTCACGACTTATACAATTCATACTTGTATATACTTTTTTTCTTTTTTGATACAATCATGCAAATGGTCATGTCTTCTGACGCAGTCGGTCTGCATACTGCTAATTTACTCTCGGGCAAAATGAAGAAGATGTAATGAATAAGGTTGGGGTTAAGCCACACTTGAGTTTTGTCACCAAATTCATCAATGTCAAAATTGTTCAAGTTAAGGCGTTCTGTGCCATAAATATAATTTACATGTTAGATTAAAGAAATAAAAAATGGCTTTTTGTAATTGAATATAGACAAGGCTGTTCTTTGATAAGTACAAACGTCTGGTGTATACGACACATCATAATATAGGACTCTGGTGTATGTTTGGCGCTTGAGTAAAATATTAAAGCTCGACGACAGCTGGCGGAGATTTAAAAGAGATAAATGGGAAGCTCTTTCCCTGACAAGTAAAATTAATATTTTTTTACTTTTTAGACAGAATAAAATGTTGAAGGTCGAGTGTAATTGGAAAAGAGTCAAAGGGATAGTTTTTAAGCCATTCACGATAAGAATTTGTTCTTTGTCAAGTAAAATGGTGATATTTAACTAGGCAAAGTAAAATATTAGAAGTTGGTTACAGTAGGGAAATATTTAAATATGAAGCTGGTCGTCGAGAGAGAAATATAGAGATTCACCTCATGCAAGATTTGGGAAAAGTTTACAAATTTTTCCGGTGTCGTGACATACAACAAGGATCTGGACGAAATACAACATTCCCACTCGAACCCAAGAAAGCGCGCGTCACTAATGCTCGCCCTAGGCTCTAACTGTTGCCGTTATTGCTCGCCGTCACTGACGTGTTCTCAAAGCGCGTCGCGCTCCAATTACCCAAAGTTGCTAATGACATGGTCCACGACCGCTTCCCCCCCGGGGGGGTGCAGTGCAACGTTGGCGGAAAACACAACCATATGCGGTGTGCTCTTAGTGGGGTCGTGTAAATGAACCAGTAGAAGTTATGGACGTGATTGGGGGCGAAATTGATGTCAACAAGCGACTGGTGTTAATAGCCTTGTGTGTACTTCACCAAGTCGACCTTGGAAAGGAGGAGCAGAGTGGTCGGGCATACGATAAGCTCCTTTTAGGCTCTTCAGCTTCAAAAATAACACAAATAGTTTGAAAGTTAAGCTGTCCTTACGTCGTGGTTCGATGATGACTCGCTAAATATATTATAATCCAGTTAGACTGAACCAAGTGTCATAACAGTACACGGTATCTTCCCGCAAACACCGTCCTAGTCTAGTGACCGCGATACCGAGAACTATGGCTCATCATCAGCCTCATCATCATCTCTACCGGAGTGGCCTACAATTTCTCCTGGTTTGCTGTGAGTACTGCTAGCTATCTAGTATTTTTCGTAATTCAATATTCTAAGCAGAGACTTGTAAGCTAAGGATTTCCTGCTGTGGTTTTCTGACAAATGGTTGTATAAACTAATACAAGGATCTAGTACCAAATACACCGAAATTATATCTCCGCATTTATTAATTCCTCCAATTGATACAACTATTCATAAAGTGTTATTAGAAACTGACGCACCTCAAATTCCGCTGTTAATATTTCACTCCGGCTAAAATCAGAGGACTTACAAGTCAGGGGAAGAGCACGCGCTCTGCGTGTGCAGGTATATAGACGGTTAAGAGCTCTCTTGAAAAATGTTCCGATTGCTGTTGCCTTTTTAAAATGATTTCCTTGTATCGAATGCCAAAATAGCGCGCGCTCCCTGCCACAGTATAACAGTACAGAGCATTTTAATAAAGGGATCAGAGAATGGAGTCTTTCGAAAGAAAGGGTTAAAAGTCTATTTGTGTAATAACAATCCTTGCCCGGTGCAGTGGACTTCGCTCTGGTATAACACAAAGCGATTTTACTCTGGCTAAGAAAGGCGCATCACCTTCGTAATGATAATGTGTTGAGATTTTACACCGTCTAACACCAGACGGCGTTTACTTGTCGGAATTAAGCCTGAGTGGTTGTGTACCAACTGAAACACCATACATGGTTGAGTGTTTACCAACGTCCATGGTATGTCAGACAAAATTAAAATCCAATGAACCATGAACAACGTTGTTCGATCATGCATAATATAGCTAGCTATCACAGTAATGTAACTACTTTGCGGAAATTTCCTTCCTGGCAATGAAAAGCTACAATTTAATCAATTGCTATGATTGTCTGTCTCGCGTCCCGGCCAACTGACTATTCAAGCCAAATAAGAGAATATCAAGCACTTTAAAGATCGATATAACAACAGTTTTTGGCAGAAACAGGCCGTAAAATACGATAGATTTTTTATCTTAAATACCGAAATTTACCGAATGTAATTGCATTCCTTTGATATCGAAGTATGGCGTGCAGTTTATCTACGGTGATCATTATAAAATATCACTGTTATTGGGGGCGTTATTTATAGCAGTTATAGCACCTATAGTTACCTCGTTCTCAAAAAAAATGCACCCACTCCTCAGTAACTAGCTATCTCCTTCTCATCTGACGCGTGCACCTGGTCCTATTTTCCACACGTAGCGCGGTTTTGGCGGCGGCGGTTTCCAACAATTTTTACCAGTCTGGTTTATGTTTAGTTATTGTTCTACACTCGACGGTACACTAATCACATTGTGTATACATATACACAAACCATGTCTGACCTATTAACACAAACTCACTCTGTTGTTGGTTTTTCACTAATTGTTCTCACACCATACTGGATCGAGACGCACATTATTAAAATAAACAATAACGCCGCACGCAGCTAATTGTGCGCAAACATCAGCGTCAATTTGCGAATCACTTCGTGCCCACTTGCGTAATGTCTTCTGCACTTATCATATAAGTTTTACTGTTCAGTGCAAAATTCTGCGCTGACATAATTGCGTAAAATACCCACCAATTTGTGTAAATATATAAAATCATGTGCCAAACTGTGTGCAAACATTAGCGCAAATTAGTACGTCCCAACTTGCGTAATGTCTTAATTGTGCACTCATCATATGAGTTTTACTGTTCGGTGCAAAATTCTGTGCAAACCTGATTACACGTCAAATACACAACCACTTTGTGTAAATATGTACAATAATACAAGATCCTATGTCAAATTGTGTGCAAACATTAGCGCAAATTACTTCGTGCTTACTGCTCTTGTGCAATCAGTTTTACTGTTCGTTGCAAATTTCTGTGCAAAATTGGCGTAGTAATACAACATCCTATGCCTGATTTTTTGCAAGTTTTAGCGCAAATCACTTCATGTCTACCTTGCGTAATGTCATGTGCACTAATGCTACAAGTCTCGTTGTTTAGTACCCTGTTCAGTGCAAACGTTAGGACACTGTAAAATTATGCGCAAATCTTGCATCAAAAAATCTAATTTGCGCAATAATATACTGCAGTAACAAATAAAAGATCACACGTTTAATTTCCGTAAACATCAACGTCAATAGGGCAATCCCTCTTTCTACCTACTTGCGTAAGGTCTTGTGCAGTAATCCTATGATTCTCATTGTTCGGGGCACATGTTATTACACGGAAAATTCTTACCAAACCTTGCGTCAGTTGAGTATTATAAAAACTTTGCGTAACAACATCCCATGCCTAAGTGTGCGCAAACATCAGCGTCAATTTGGAAATCACTTCTTGCCTACTTGGGTATTACGTCTTGTGCACTAACCCTACGAGTCTCCTCGTTCGGCGCTAACGTTAGTAGACGCGAAATTTTGCGTAAACTTTGCATCAAAATATCCACTTTCCGTAACATCATTATATGGTTCGTAGTTCGCACCATAGATGCACTACCACACATGGCCACTTGACATGCTCAATTGAATTTCATGTACACATCTCTACAACTATTTATATATCGGTCATTATTCAATGGGAAACTATTTACCAAGGTCAACAATATAATGCATCACGCATTTTATTTAACATCTAATTTCCAACCAGGTTCAGCGCGAATAAATTTCAGACTTCTACGACGGATATTCAAACCAGCTTGTACTAACAATGCACCGTTGTGTAATTATGCGTAAGATTGTTAAGGAATTGTAGTCACGGTAGGTTAAATATCGGTAGGATAAGTGCAGCACATATAAGAAAACCATCTATATAGAAAACGTTTATGTAAGATGGTATGAGCTGAAGACAAAAGGTTTACAACACCAAGTACCAAGATACTTAGTATTCATGCACTTCTGTGATATTTCAAGATTTTAATTTAAACAATAAATCAGCTCAAACTTCAAACAACGTCAAACTATAATGTCTTTCTTAGCACGACAGGACGTCATCGCATTCTGCGCAATCTCTACTAACATCGCTTTTTGAACTAGTATATTCACCGCTAATGCAGCATTTCACCGCCACAATTCAGCGCAAACGTTGCGTCGATTGTTCGACCACTTTGTACAGCGATTATACATGCATCATGGCCAAGTCGCATCCTTCAACGCGACATATCATAATATTAATGAAGCTGTCGATAAATCAACCACCGCAAAACAGCCCTGCGTTTTTTTAGGACGCGCGTGAATTGTTCAAAGACATCCTGTAGCGGCTCTCAGCGCCACGAGTCACTGCGAAATAGCTACTTGCGGCGTTATCGAGAAGAACCTAGATACCTTAACCGCAGCTCACGTAAAAACACGCAAAATATGCAAATAAACTTGGTCACAAGGAGATAATAGAGACACTAATTTATAATCCCTTAATTTGTGTTTGCAAGAGCAAAATATCAAAAATTGATTACTTTTGGAAGGGAGTTAAGCAGGTAGTTTTTAGTCCTTTTTCTGTGAGAGCTATTTTTCTGACAAGTGAAATGGTCTGATGTTAGACAAAGTAAGATGTTAAGGATGAATACAGTTGAAAAAAGAGTTAGCTAGCTAAAAAGGTAGTTTTAACTCCTTGCTTGTCGGAGCTCTGGCAAGCACTGAAAACCATCTGATGCGAACAAAGTAAAATATTAAACGTCGACTACATATGTCTTGGGCAAAATTAAGAAGAGAGTTTTTGGAGTTGTTGTATTTGGCAGCTTGTGCAAAATGGCAATTAAATCGCTCGGTTTCCTTTCATCGTATAGTACTGCATGTAGACAACAACCACTTGGTTTCCAAATATGGCACACCCTCAAACCATCACAGCTCTTTGCCAAGGCCTGGAGTTACATTAGCATTTGCTTTCACAGTTTGCCCGTTTATGTGTGTTGTGGCAACAGTACTCTCTCTGCGTCTGCAACGCTTAAAGATTATGAATGTGATATGTCGGGCATTTTTTCCAATTAGTTGAGTAGGCTGCTGAAGCTCGCAAACGCGCATCAGGAACATAAACCAGATGTAGAATTGATATCAAGATGTAGTGTCTGTCAGTACGCTGCTTGAAAGCTTCTTCAGTAGCCAGACAGTAAAGGTATCGCTTCATCTTAGAATTGTATTACTAATAAGAGAGCGCGTCGGGTGGGAATTCAAACCATGCATGTGGTAGGTTGCCTTCCTGTGCGCATATCAAATCATTCACATATATAGCTACAGGTATATGCTACACATCTGAACCCATATGATTTTGACTTACTCAAATCTATTCTGAGTTCGTGCATGTTGACTTACAGAAACATATCCTGATTTGGTGCGTGTTAAAGTTTTTTAAACGGAGCCATGCATTTGCCATTGGTAGAATACAAACGTTAATTTAGCTAAGTGCACATCTTGCAAAAATTGTCCAACAATGGTCCATGAAACATCAATGCGTTCAAACCAGTTCAAACATGATACATCGACATATTAAAGTCAAGCATCGCTTAACACATCAGTGTTGTCCAAACATGATACTCTAACGTTTTTTCAAACATGATACACCAACGTTGTTCAATCATGATATATCAACATTTTTCAAGCAGCATACATCAACGTTTTCTAGACATGATACATCAACGGTTCTTCAGATAGACATGATACATCAACATTATTCAAAGTTGTTTAAACATGCTACGTCAATGTTCGTCAGACATGATACATCAACGTTGTTCAATCATGATACATCAACGTTATCCAAATATGATTATACATCGACGTTCTTCAGACATGATACATCAACGTTGTTCAATCATGATACATCAACGTTATCCAAAAATGATACATCAACGTTGTCCCAACATGATACATCAACGTTGTTCAAACAAGAATTATCAAGTTTGATTCATTACGATCCAAACCTGATACAACCACAAACAAGCCACAACAAATGGCTACAGGCGTCTCTAATGTGCCATGTTTTTCAATGGCATATGACGTTGGAAAAAACCGAACCTGCAGAGTTTTGTCAACGGTAGGTTAGGTTACGCTAAGCAAATGAATGGTTTATGCCAGCGTTGAAGGCCGAGAGCATTGTGGAGTGATAAAACATCTTAAAAGATCAACATGCGGTCAATGAGTACAACCAAATGGTAATTGACATATCCATTGAATATCACGACGAATCGTGATGGGAACACTTCAACCTAGCAGACTTTTGAAGAGTTCCATCTATTACGTTGTTTGACTGGCAGCTGAGAAGCTTTCCACACTGTGTGTTGTTGAGTTTATCTTACAAGTTGCAGTTTCACAAACTTCATCAAGGCTGATGGTTCATCAAATCTTGAACAACATTGATAGTAATTGGTTAAGAAGGATGGTTGATGGTTCATCAAATCTTGAACAATATTGATAGTAGTTGATCAAGATGGATGGTTGATGGTTCATCATGTCTTGAATAATATTGATATCATGATTGATCAAAATTGATCGTACGTCATGTCTTGGCTAACATTGATATCATGATTGTTCTTGAGTAGGATATGTCGTGACTTTCTCTTCTATCAGCATCACGAATCCTTAACCATACAGGCATTTTCTGCTAATTTTGGCAAACGTCACATTCTATTTATATATTCCTGGAAAGTAGTGACCCATTAAGACCTGTATATTTTTATTTTGAAGCGAGTGTCTCTGTCAAGAAAAACTAATATTGCGCAGCTTTTAATGAACTTCCATCATTGTCAAGTGCGGTGTAACATCAATCACGTTAGTTATGTACTGTCATCCTTGCATGTGTTATGAGCCATGCTGAAAGATTTGCCTTTATACCACAGTACTTTGCCGCTAAATCGTTACCTTGGTTCTACCAGGGCCCGATCCCCGGATCTACATACACGACGCCCGAGGTCTAAATACAGGACTCTCTGGGTCTATATACCAGGACTCCTTCGGTCTAACAGGACTCTCCTGGTCTACCAGGACTCCCATGGTCTACCAGGGCTCTTGGAGACTCCCTACAGGACTATCAGGACTTCCTTTGTCTACCGGACTCACAGACCACGTACTTATACCACAACGCGGCAAACTGCATACAATGGCATCTCGCAGAATTTAACATATATAGTGGCTCTTACGCATGTTTGCACCCCTAATTTACATAAATCGCGTCAAAATACGGCCTAAATAACAACCTTTTAATAGCACAAGCCTTTTAAATGAACAAGCGTTGTGTGAACAAAGAAATCTCAGTAATGGATTGAGAACATTGTGGCAACAACTGTCAGTTTCCCGCCAGATATATACCCTTGTTCTTTCCAAACAAGACTGGCTACTAATCAAACTGCGCAATACGTAGCTCTGCGTGTGGTTTGCTATCCAATATAGCGCCTGATACAACTAATTAACTGGTTATGTGATAACATGGTTGTCTTAAAGTGTTTGTAAGACATAGGAAGCGTCATATCTCCCAGTTTAATTCTCATTTCTAAGTTATCTAAAAAGTGTGAAAATCCTCGCGGAGTGTCTGTTGACATTACCCACAAATAACAACCATTCCTTGATGGATAAAACACCGACATTTCTTTATAATCCTTTTATTCATGACGGCTGTTTCATTCAATGTGAAGACCAAGAAACGACCTTACTACATCTTTAAGGAGAATTCCATAAAAGTTCCCACGAAACTTTCCCCAAGTTTTAAATTCTTGTCTACGTACTTGGCGTTATCGCAAAATGACCTCTGTATAGCGAAAATGCTTTTAAACCAACGGTAGGTTGTTTGAATGAAGTGAATCAGGTTTGTCTCCATGAAGTATGAGAGGTCGATCTTCCTCTGACAAGTAAAATTTCCCTATTCGACAGTTAAGTATTTAAAAGATGATTTCCCTGTCCCTGTGAAAGCTCTTTCCCTGACAAGTAAAATCTTCTGCTGCGAGATAATTTCAAATATTAAAAGTCGACAGTGCAGCTGGGAAAGAGTTAGGGTGATTTATAGTTTTAACCCCTTCTTGTACTCTTTCCTTGACAAGTAAAATAAGCAAAATAAAATATTAACACTTGGCTGGAGATGGGAAAGAGTTCAGAAGATAATTTTCAACCCTTGGCAAGTCCTCCTGGCAAGTAAAATCGTCTGATGCTAGACAGAGTAGAATATTTTATGAAAATCAACAGATGGAAAAGACTTGCTGTGTGGCATACTGACGATTTCAAGTTAAGATTCAGCCATGTTTAGATGTGGGTGGGAGGCAACGGATCAGTGCCAATAAATACTAGTTCAATGTTTATTTTTTTTACTCTAAAATCTCAGCTGCTTTATATATCAGGGTTTTACTGTTAATCTCCATGACGAGCAAAGAACTCCCAAGCAGTATATGCGGCAAAGTAAAAGAGACACTCTGACACAAAAAGTAGCGTAAAGGCGCCGAACATGGGAATCCTTATAGAGAGATATGTGATGTGTCGCCTTTTGATGTTGTTTTGGCCAGACCGGAAAATTCCGACCACTTAACCCTGAAATTCTTTAGGACATGTATACCGAGAAATAACAATGTCTTATTTGAGATAATAAAATTTTAAAAATCAGCTACAGTTGTTGGTGGCAACATCCCGGTTATCTATAGCATTTATCATCAAAGTTGCACCGTTGATTCTTAACTTTGAAAATTACAAATGAAATGAGTACGAATTTGTTGTTTTGATCTACATTGCTGAACTGGTCGACAACCAAATGGTTATTATGGCATGCACATAGTTCAGGGGAAGGGGACCGGGGGGGGGCAGGATCCTCCTTCCTAACAAGTCACAAGGCAAGACCGCGCTAGTTGTATTCGCCTGTAGCCAAAAATAAAGGACACGGTGCATCAATTCATCATCGGTTCATCATTTCTTTCCTTTTCAACAGCGCCAAAAAAGGAGAGCTTCAAACCAATTGGATTAATATTTACTGCAGCGAAAAACACCCACAATGGCTTGGGGGCACTCGATCTTTTAATGGGAGACAAATTTGCTATAAACCTTCCTAACAAGAAAATATTATGTCACATTACGTGAACGCTAGTGATTGTTAAGGAAAGCTAAAAAATAGTGGTTAATGGCCAAACATCTACTAACGTTTGAGCTAAAGTCTCATCAAAACAAAGTTGTATTGCTGTATGTGCAAAATACAAGCCAACATTAAAATGAGTGCATGTAAAGTGCATGCCGAACGGTGATGGTGTTGTTGACGTTTTATTTGACGTTTTGTTTGTGGTGCATGCTGCGCAGCCATTAGTGAAAAGTAAAATAGCATGCAAATGAACTGTCCATGAGATATAGCTATAGTGTTGCTGACGTTTTGAGCGA
>JAOTOK010065958.1:0-16999 GCA_025770025.1 Virgularia gustaviana
AAGATGCCTACAAGTTATGAGCCCATCATCCGCCATCTTGGCTTCAAATTTTCTGCGGAGGTAGCGTTCCAGTCTTACTTGAGTTCACTGGTTTGAACAAACAAGAACAACCTGTGCGTTTATGCGCATGTATTCATGATCAGCGGTATAGTACACTGTCAACCAATACTTCCGGTCACAAGACGAAATTTCTGACTTGTCTGTGAATATGATTGCAGCTACAAACTTTGTATGGAACATACATCGCAGAATTATATAATATGTAGAAAGATAAACAATGATGCATCGTGGTAATAACAGATATCCGTGCGTAGTTGTGCTTGGGATATATGAACGGCTTCAAAGTGGACGTTGCGGACACTATTTCACACGTAAAGAACGTCTGCTCAAGCGATTTCTTGTCGCTATCTGTAAGATAGCTGGATTTTGGAAACCAACCGGGTTCAAGCTGGTCTGGTGCACTTTACTCGCTATGATTTGTTTATTTCAGTTGGGAGCGTATCTCTATTGCGAAATAGAGCCAGATGATGGCCCCTTGAAAGGCAAACACATAAACGATATAGTACCGCTGGGAGAGTTCAATTTGACTAGCAGTACAAATTTGAGTGCACTTGAACAAACCAGCTTCACGTTGTCCTCGATTGGTTCAGCGGCGTCGTATATTATGCTGGTTCTTTGCTTTGTAATGAAAATCAGAAAACCAGACAACTGCGCCCTTGCACCATGGATAGCGGTAAATGACCTTTGTCCAGTGAGGATCAAGTTGCTTGTATGTCTCGTTGTTATGAACGCCCTCATATTCTGCGCAGTTCTCGTTGACTGGGCGTGTTTATCACACTGGAAGAACTACATAGTTAATGGAAGCTCTATAATGTGTTTAACTGCAATATTGTGCCATTTTGTTAGCCATTGGCTTGCGCTTGTTGGTTGTTACGTATTCTTAATTTGTGTATTTGCTCTCGGTAAGTTCCATATCTCATGATCAACATTCAACGTCAGTACCGACCCACCATCCGAGTTTTAACACGGGCTACTGCCCACTCTCCTCGGCAGAGGCTACTTGCAGATATGGGCAACGGGTGGGATATGCAGGGATAATTGTGGATGGATACATGGGCGCGCAAAGGAGCAAGTGACGTAAAAATTACCAAAATCCGCCATGTTTTTGGTTGCACATCGCTGAAGGGCGAAGAGCCTGAGCCCGCTCTCCAGTTACTATATATATAGCTCAGTGGCTACTATACCCGAGCTGAAGCCTGTCAAGGAACTAAAACCCAACGCAATCTAGCCCAACCCATCCAGACTTTACCCAACCAACCAACCGATTAATCAGATTAATCAGATCAGGCGATCTATTAATTAAACCATTTCAGCCATGACAATCAATACTTCTTTTGATCAATTACCAATTAATTATAAACTGATCAATCAATAAGGAACAATTGATTAATACGCTCTTCATTATTTTCTAGGTACGTTAGCTAACGACACAATCCGACATATTCGTCAATCCAAAGGGAAACTTGACTCCTTAATTCGCATCCACGAAGACTTATGTTGCGTTGTGTTCGAAACGGTGTCCGGTTTCTCGCCTTGGTTTGTTATACACTGGATCATTTATGCAGCAAACATTATCATATCACTTGTCAACGTATCGATAGAATTTTCTAAAGGTGAAAGTTGGACGAAGCATGGAGTGTGGTTTTTCACACTTGCTACTCTTAATTATTTTTTCATATTTTTACTACCATGCTTTGGGGCTGCATATGTCACATCAACTTGTGGAGGTTAGTCAGAAATTGGTGCCGTATTTACCGTTGGTGAAACGGTTTCGACAAAAAGCTAGATTATAGGTTAACCATGGCTAATGAGAAATTGAGGATCAAAATACTTTGAAATACTTTTTGAAACATGGTTGTTTCTTAGCAGAGCATTTCTAAATTACCTGACGTAATATAAAATTAATTTCTTAAGCGAAAAATAATCACCCAAACACATGCAGTAGAATATAGCATTAATCCACCTTTATATCCACAACTCATTCTTGGTTTAGGCCCATTGAGCTCGTGAAAAACTCTAATGAAAAACTTCAAAACTTTAGCTCAAAGCGGGGCGTTTTAAGAATGCAAAAACAATCGAAAATAGCCGCTAAACAGGGACATTTACGGAAAATAGTATTGATATCTTGAAACATTTTCTGTTGAGCTAATATTTTCAAATTCACACAGCAAATAGAGTTTTTCAAGAGCTTCAATTTGGTATATAGATCACCGTTCAGTGTTAAGTATTTCGTCTCAAGCCACAGAAAAACTAAAATAAAGTGGCTTCAATCTCCCCCCGGAGTTAGCGTACCAGTCTAGCTATATAGTTCAATGTTTAGGCCAAGTCTCGAGCTCCTCCCCTTGCGTAGCCTCAGAATCAGGCTGAAGCTTCTCCTTATTGAAGTCCTATAATTGTGCATAATTCTTATACATGCAAGAAATTGCACAAGCTATAACAAGGCCACAATGGACCTGTACAAGATTGTTGTACCAAGCCCGACGCGATGTCTTCGCATCGGTTGCTGCAGTCTGGCAAATCACCCACAACTTGCAGGAATCATGTTTGTAACAATTTGTTCATTCAGCAGCCTTGCTACAATCTTGTTTTAACAACGTCATATGGTCGCTAGGCTCAGCTGAATGCAATATGAAGTCTTATTTATTGATTTCCTAGGTATTGCTCATAAAGTGAATGGAACGCTTGAAAGTGATTGGCCCTTGCATCACCCTTTCAGAGAGAGACATAACATACAGCTATTTGTGACTTACGCTAAAGAGAGGCAATGTGTTTTTAGGATTGGTCGCATGACGTTCACCTTCACCATTGCTTGGATATCGTTTCTCCTTGCGTCAGTTGGACTTGCTTTACGCTTTTCCAAGTAATTTTGAATTGTGCATGTATAGATAAAGAATAACAAAGCAAGTCCGTACAAGACGGCATGCGCATTCGAAAACACGATCGTAAGCTCGGTCCCAGGTTTCTTGGTAAGTTGCTGCTGTAATATGCTTACATACTGGATACACGGCTCTTATTACAAGATTTAGTGTATGTATAGCAACTTGTAGTGTTCATCTATTTAATCACATTTAGTTACTTGAGTTTCGTACCGGAACGATTAATATGAAACGACATTTTTAGTAAACAACAGTTTGTCATATTTATTGGAATTGGCGTCATTACGATTCCTTAAACAAATTTAAGTATTTTTCTAATATATAATTTCAAGAAATAACAGAAAAATTCGTAGCTACAGCTCATTAAAGTTCCATAATATGGTAACCAGCAACTCGGCAACTTGGATCGGGATTCTATTCGATTACATGAAACGGATTAACTTGTTCCCGATGGTTCAGCAGTTTCGTGATATGATCTCACTGAAGCACAAGTGCTGGCATATAATACGCTGCTGTTTGACCTTCTCTTCAGTAATTATGTTCTTATATAGAGCTGCCGTATTGCATTCCATCGCTTTTTATAAAGCCACAATTTCACATTGAGGAGTATTATATATAGAAGAGTTGATGTACAGCGAGACTGACGGGGTTAAGATCGGTTCAGTCTTTATCAATTTTATTTCAGTATAAATTAGTTCAGTTGTCTGCACTTTTCTCGTTAGTAATTGATCAAATAAAAACAGCCTGATAAATTGAGTATTTGACAGCACTATAACGCTGCATGGCGTGCTGAGAAAATAACGCTGTGCGACGATCACTGTTTATAAGTCGACTCATTTCTTATCTTCTAACATACAAAAGGTTAAATACAATTAAACAGAAAAATATCTCGGAAAATTGAGGTGCTAAAAGGGCTGATAAACTCAACGTGTACAAATCGAGCCTATGTCAAACAACCATGTAGTATGTTTAACAGTTTGTTTAGTGTTAGATAATGACACTTAATGTCTTAACCATAGCTTTAAAAAACTTTGTACGCCATCACAAATGCTTCCAACTGATATCCTTTGTGGAGTTCTGACACAATTGCTTGTTCTAGCTGCCCAAGTGTTCTCAGTGCACACCCTGCTGCGTTTTGTTTATATATAAATTAACTGGACATTTGTAATTTGGCAATAAAAACAAGAAGTCAGTGGCAGGTAGAGAGGGCAGATAGTAGAGGACGCACTTCGATCGACACAACGCCACGCGGCCGGCTGTGTTTTGGCGTTCACAATGACCGAGCGAGACGAGGAGGTGAATGTGGTGGCGGAAGACGAGCAACAGTCGCAGGCGAAACCGAAGCAACGCAAACGACGTCGCAAACGCATGTTAACCGGCATCAGTAAACAGAGACGACTGGCGAACGAGCGGGAACGAAGGAGACTTCAGGTGGTGAACACTGCTTTCGTGAGCCTCAAGAACGTGCTTCCACTGGCGTCTGTCGATCAGAAGATATCTCGAATCGAGATCGTTCGCTTGGCTTCGAAACACATTGCGTCACTCATGCGGCTTCTGCACCCGCACGACGATGACGATTTGCAGGGCATCGAGGAACCAGGAAACTTTTGCACCGAGGAGGCAATAATTCCGACAAGCGACGATGAAACACTTTCAGGCGTAACCCACGAGGATTCTGATGAAGGCGACGAGCCTTCTGATGATATTTCCTTGTGAATTGTGCAGCGCAATGGTTTAGTCGAAAGAAAAAGTAAAATTGAAATAGGTAAGATTTAAAAACAATTAAGCAGTAAAGTCCTTCCCACACAAGCTAAACTACCTTATATGCAACCACTTATAAAGTACATATAAGGTGAAAACTGATGTATATCGCTATAGCAGAAATCAAAGCCTTTTGTCGGGTTGCCTAATTTCTATAGTTAAGTTATAGTTCACGCCAGTTTATCTTTGGACTTCGTACTCCTACGCAGACCTCAACTTTTTTTGAAATCCCCACGCAAGTCTTTTATTGACATATAAGCTATAATTTACATGATTCTCATTCCTCCGTAAATAGCTAATATCGGTCAGAGTCTAAATTTATTCTTCGTTTTTCTGCACTTGATCTTTTTTTTCTAAAATCCGTCGTAACAAACGACGTACTCCGACAATGCTCCGTTCTTAGCGCAGTAGCAAAGCATGAACTAGGAGTTCTGAATGTTTTACTGTGGGGGATTCCTCGGTTGTCGCGGTGTTTTGATTAATCGACGTCTAACCCCAAATTAGCTTGTCTTCAACGATTGATAGGTAAAAAGGTCAATTTGACCAAAGAATTGCTTCTTTTGTATTTAACTTCTGCTTTGTTGTTGATCTCTTTTGAAACATGGTGGGTGATTTTCACGCAGCTTTCTCCCTTTGTATAATAGGTTAGAGATGTTGCATAGAATTTCTATGTAAACGCATTAGTGCGCCGGAAATGTAGGACATGGTAGGATTTAGTCAGAGCCGGTTGTCGAATATGCTGCCAATGCGTTCGCTTTTGGCACAGAAAGGTGATTCAATGTGACATATCCCCGTGATATTAATACAGCGTATGCAATCCATGTTGAACTGTTTGCATGCTGTTGTTTATATAAATTGTATGATTTCAATAATGTATTTGCTGGCCTTTCCCACAGCTGTGACATTTATAAATACACGTACTGTATAATGTATATGCTCACTGGATATCCTTTTGTTATCTTGTAGATGTGAAGCGAATTTAGATAGATGTTGCATGAAGGCGTGCTGTGCAAATTGAGTACATTTGGGAATGGCTTCTCTTTGATGGATTTATCAGGCAAGGTTGTATCATGCCTACGTTACCCCATCTGGCATTACCCAAATTTCTTGACATGCATGAACCTGGGATGGCTATATAGATAGATGATGATCGGCTGGTGGTTTGTAAATATAGATATGTATCTTAAGTATAGATAAAACACAGAACAAAATTAAACAAACTATAGAATGAGTTGTCAAAACATGTAGGTACAAAAACAATGCCTTTTTCTAAATGAAATATTATTTAATTAATATGGCTTAAGTTTCCTTTGCCAGTTGCATGAAGATGTAGTTTTTTAGCGAAAATAAAAGTCAGTCATTATTTTTCTGCACAATATGACAGGTTAATTCTATAGTAATGGACTCCAGATTCCACCACCTCGATATCGGGTTCCACTAGCTGGATTTGAGATTCCAGGACTTGTGTTTCTAGGCTCTATGGTCTCGATTTTGTTCCGTTTGAATTCCGTATTGTATTATTACCGGGATTCCCTTTTCATAAAGCTGGATTCTAAATCCCACAACTGGGATCCAGATTCCACTACCTGAATTTCGAATTCTAAGACTACGAAGCACGTGGAAGCGTATAGGCTTAGTTAGTTGCGACCAAGGACAAAAATATAAACAGCGTTTTTGTCAGCAGGTATATCTAGATGCATTTATCCACAAAAATCAGCAGTGACGTTTTTGACTTTTGACTTACTAAAACTCAGTATATAGCACTAAGTTCTTTCCTCTATAGCTCATCTTACGAAGGTCATGAGCATTTATTCAAAGATATGTTGGTATGGTACCTATTTTGTAGAATCATATAGTAGACCGGACAAAAATTCGTCAGGTTAGGGTTATATAAATTTTGGGTGTACTATATCAGACATTGAGATGTCAATGGATATATGATTTTGATCAGAGTTTAACCAATACATCTGGGCAAAACTATATAAGTATCGAGTAGTAATATAGCTAAATACGGTAATTCTGGTGAGAAATCTTGGTGATATGAATATTCAGAACTACGACGACTAAAGTAGAATGTCTTCCTTTAATTGCATTGCACACTGTCACTGTATTTGAAACGAAATTTCGATGCAGTACAGGAAAAGTAGCTGGGGTTTATCCTTACCCATGTCAGTTTTAGTGAGGTTGGGCGAAAAAAATGACAAATCAATTGTTTTTAAGATGTCATTGCATGCATGGAAACATGTCTTGCAAATTGCAATGGATAAAAACCATCCATAAATTTTGGATCAAATTTTGAGAACAGCTTTTAAACTGATTTTGATACAACCAGCTTGTACTGTACAACAAAAGCAATATTGCAATTGTACAGGATATAGTTTAATGATGATTCCAACCCGCCAGCTCTGATTACCTTTCGTTAATTAGACATAAGCCATTATAGCTAGTAGCCTGGTTGCAGATATCAGTGGTAAACCACAAATAAAGGGGAATATTTTGTGTAGACGTGACAATTTTATTTTCCCATATACAGATGATTAGAAAAACTGGCCTATTTTATTTGCCAAAAGACTAGCGATATAATATCCGCAGCTATAGGGCACCCATTTAGTCCATATCGTGTTTTATGAACATTTTAGCATTGTATGCAAACATGCTGTTTTTGTATTTTGTAAATCTCGTTCCACATAGTGCGACGATAGATATTGTGTTTTCCAGGTATTTATTATTATATATAGGTGTTATCCTTGTGAAATTTCCTATGAACTATTCCTTGCGAGGACTATTCCATTGCCTCTTCTTTGCTCTTCGACCAATTTTTAGCCAGCAGACATGAATCGGTTACTGAGCCTTTCTGCCTTTAAACGTTCTCCACATCAAAATCACCACAAATAGTTTCACTAGATGTATACTAACAGAAAGTATCCTTTAAAGTTAACAAGGTTTAAATATTATTTTCAAACAATAACTTCAGGAGCTTGCTGCAATTTCTGTCAAAAAGGAGAACGTTTTATCGATCTGTATAATATCTAGTAGCAGTTATACCTGGTTTCCGAGGTCGTTATACGTCGGACTATACAACTTTCAGTCATATATAACTATGTCATGCCCAAAACTTTATTATGTCTTGCATAAACCATACATGTCATATAAAGCCAACACAGCTATAATAAACTTCTTATCATTTCGTTGTTAGAACTACTCTTCTTATCAAATCTTCCCTCAGTAGTGGGAGGATATATTGTTTAAACAATAATTACAGACATAGTACATTTAATCAGACAAACCCAAGCGTGCATGGTGGTTCGTAATTTAACTGTCAAAAGTTTCAAGGTGAACAAATATGGTTGAAAAAATTGTCTTGGCTATTCAACAGTAAATGCTCATTTGTTTCTAACATCTAGAATGTAAAAAAGGAAATAGAATCAACAGTAAGCAGTTAAGTATTCTTCCCTTTACGATTTTGTAAACAAAAGCTCGGCAGTTTGCACGCTGCAAGTGGTAGACCAACTACTGGTACGCATTACCGACTGACTAAAACAAAGATAGACAAAGGGCGTAGTACCGCCTTGAATCTTAGGTGGCCTTTTAGTAAAATTGTACATGAGTGGTCTTTAAAATCAACGTTTTCCCCGCGGTGCTAAACAAATAGGCTAAAGTTATTCTCGCCGAGTATTTAACGAGATCCAACACATGACTTGAATGTGGTGATCTATCACAACTTTCTATAATTGAAAACAATAATACGCTAAGCTTGTTTATCTCAATATGCATTATTACCAACAATGCAGCGACCCATTTAGGTTAAACAGAAAACAAGTCGCTTCACAAGAATGTTGGATGAACACGATTGAAAGAGGGCAATAGGACCGTAGTGTTTTACACAATGACCGCTGGTCTTCCGGCAAAAATCGAGTGCATTACACGCGCAAAAACGCACAGGTTGTCAGTCGTGGTTGTTCAAACATGCATGAACAATGTTGTGCTGCAAGCTTTGAACAATATTGTTATCAGGTTGTTCAATGTCGTTCAATCATCAATATTGTTGCAACTTGTTCAGTCAATATTGTCGCAGCATGTCAACAAGTTGCAACAAGAGTTGATGGTTGAACAACATTGCAACAATCTGATAACAATATTGTTTACGGGGTGCAGCACAATATTGTTCACGCCTGTTTGAAAAACGATCAAGAACAACCTGTTACGTTTTTGCGTGTGATAACTCATGAGAACAGCTCCTGACGCGGTTTTTTAACGCATTCATAATTATATTCGATCGTGTATAATTGGGCAACACACCGGTTGAGAAATATATATTACTGAAAACTAACATGCTCTGTTGAAATATTCTGTGCAGTGAAATAGAAAAACGAAGGTTAAAAAGCAGTACATAAATTTGTATGTTATATGTAACTTATGTTGCTAACATTGCGAGCGAATGCAATTCATCAACGACAATGGCATATAATTTACGACAAAGATACAATTACAAAGAAAGGTCGAAAAAGTAGTCTACATAAATATAATACTTTCGCTTTTATTTCCTGCATTATACAGGCTAAATACAGCCCAACTAATTAGTGGAACTGGAAGGTTGCATGTGCTCTACGTACGTTTGATGTCTCAAGCAGTCAATCTTACACACAATTTATGTTTGGTGCGAAACCGCGGCAACGTACCGCCAACGGTTGCCCGAATCTATATGCGGGCGCGAGATTGCGAAACTAGTCTAGTCACCTCAGTGCTTCGCTTTGTCTCTCGGGAAACGAAACCTCTCATTATCCCACGTTATTGCCACGAGAATTTGCTGCGTGGTTTCGTAAATCTAAATAATGCATTCGATTATTAATATACATTTCTTCACGATGACTCTACGTATACTGACATATGACATTGTGACAGGAATTCTGAATGCGCATACGGCATGCATGCAGTATTGTATATATATATATTGCGGCGACAGGGTATATACTCTTATAGCTTTCCGCGCGGAAATACTACTATACAGCTACACATCTCATAGCAGGGATTATAGTGAGACATACATTACCAACCCCAAATGTATTACAGAACCAAATCAGTGCCAATCGTCGTCATATATGATGTTCCAAAGCTGAATGTATAATTACTTATTATATTTAGAGCGTCCAGAGATTCATTATGACTTACTCTTAACTTATACAAATACAGTTTCACGAAAAGAACAACCACAAATACTATGTACACTTATTAAAACAACGAAGTGAAACGTTTAATCTATGCGAAGCACGTGTGGTAAATAAAGCTCGCGGACAACTCTGATCAGGGCGCCCCCCTCCGAAAACCCGATGGTGTGTGATCCTCTGGTTTAAGCGGGAGACAGATCTTATAGGTCTAATAAGCCACTGCTTAGTCTCGGGACTTATTCAGGTAAATTGATCGCCCAGGCACGATAATTTTATTGCGGAACTCCACTACACAGAGAACCTCGATCAAATTTGTTAACATACTCAGAACAACTTAAATATAGACTTATATAAGATAGCTTTTATAGACTTATAACTATAAGATAGCTTTTCCCAAAGCTTGCTGTCATTCCGTTTATATAAATACAATACTCCACTTTGGAGGAGAATATTCAGGATGTTCTATATTTCACCCCTATATATAGTACTGCGGCAAATTACATTTATTACCACAGCTTTCATAGTGGTTAAAAATGCACCTAAAACCACGGTTCGTTTAGCCACCAAATGTCCGCCAAATGTACACCCTACTGTATATAGTACTCCTATTTGTGCATCGTTTGCCGATGCGTCCTGTTTGCCTAAAATGTCATTCACGGTGCAATTGGACCGGCATTGACGATGAATGACCCCCCACGCAAGGTAAAAGCCAAACCTCTGCTTTTTGACAGCTATATATAAATTTGGCAGATATTGTTCGAGCGAACAAAGAACGTATCACAGGTTAGTGTGAACCTCTGATCTTTTTCACCACAGGAAACGATCTGCCATTGTACTTCGCCCCTATACCTACGCTTTCTATGGTTTACGGACGACAGCAGGCGGGTGACTTTCCCATAGAGAATGTTTGTCTTGTATAAAATAAATAAACGTGTTTTGTAGTGATCGTTGGATATCTAGAGAAAGTCTTGAGCACATCAGGAAAAACATGTAGATTGTCGTATAGAACCATATATTATTAGAACGTAGCTAGGTGGGTTTATTAATGTTCTGCGAGGACATACCCCAATTACCTGCATGTCCAAACACGTTGTCCGAGGCAACGAAGTATATTACTTTTTATAACCTAATAACCGTCTTAGCTACATTGTGGGCGTTTGGGCAAATGGACTACCTCTACCCTCTGAAGCTACAATAGCACAAAATGGGCTTGGTAATAAAGTCAATACGTAAAGGAACTAATGAGTACTACTTTTAGTTTAAGATGGCCTAGGCCTCGATCAACGGAGTTAACCACTGAACGTTAATTAATCACTGGGGTTATAAACTAACCGTTATATAGGAACTTGGGATTTGGGAAGTAGAGTGCACATACATGTATACCACATCGATATATTAATAGAACGTACGTGGGTTTATTAAGTAATTATCCGGCTGCGAGGATATAGTCAAGTACACTCCAATAATTACCAGCTGCATGTCCGAACACGTTGGGGCCGAGAGAACGAAGTGTTACTTTTTATATAACCTAATAAGTTATAACCGTCTGAGCTGCAACGTTGGCGTTTACACAAATGGACGCTGATAATGATACGTCTGAAGCTACAAAGCATCAGGAATAAGCACAAAATAGGCTTGGCCGATAAAGTATAAAATATGTGAATAAATACTGAGTACTTTACTATTTTATGAGTACTAGATAATAATATTTACGTATTTACTAAATAAATTATTAGAGTTAACGACTGACAGTTACGAATCAACGAATGCCTATATATAGTTTTCACCAAGTGACAAATTTTGGGATTTGCCGGGAAGTTAGTTTAAATGACTTCTCATGACATTGACACAAAAATCATGCTATGGCTCAAAGTCAATTGACAACAGGCATGCAGTGCGGGATCGACCCCATACATCACGACCCTTTAGGAAGATAGCCGTCACCAGGAGTTTAAAATCAACATGAATATAGAAAACACATATAATAGTAACACGTCCTTCCGAGGATTCATTCATGAGTCATAAGCCAGTATCTATAATATGAAAATGAAATAATAACAAATGCCCAAACATGCATGACGTATAGTTCTATATGGTAATGGCCATTTTTCAAACATAGGTTAGCCTATATAACACGGTTAACACCAGTTCGGTGGAAGAATTTAAAAAACGCTATTGGCGTTGTTATACTTTTTGTTTGTAATGTTTAAGGTGGCTCGATACTGTTTAGGAAAATTGTTGATTTTCGCATTGACAAAATTGAACAGTAAAATGTTTAAATGAGCGGGCTATAGTTAGGCGTGTAGGAAATCGGAAACTTTATTCATTTACCTGTTTCAAAACCTGCGATTCGATGTGTTTCTTATCTACCGAAAACTATTATATAGGCCCCGCTTGGAAACAAATTTGAGACCTTTTGCAAGCCGAAAAGATCTGTAATCCAATATATCTATTATTAACGCATCTGCAGCTTGTAACATTGTTACGGATAGAACTAGTAGCAGATCGTGTTGGATGGTGATAACAAGAGTACCAATTGTCAACCTGTAAAGGTAATCTGCTAGATTATTGCTTAGGTAGCTGGATCAAAATCGGTTCATTGAAACTTGTAGCTTGACATATGCCGAGCAGTCGCTCTAAACGCCCAGTAACATCGTGGTTGTCCTACATAGCCTGAAACAATTTATGATGATGAAACTGAAAGAAGACTGAATAGACTATAGTTTGTCCTGCAAGTTGATTATCTCTTTAGCAAAAATAATACCGTAATATGACAGACATCATTGTTGACTTATAGTGGTCTCCCAATTGTATACTCAAGGTTCCGATAGCCACTCGGCAATGGGTGAAAGACTCTTCATATGATAACATCTGACTTAGGGAGGATGAACTCTCCTAGCTAGTATAAGTATATAGTCATGACCTGACATTTGTCGTGGTTAAACATTAACAACCAATTCGAAAGTGATGCACTGACGTATTAAATTAATGCATGGCAACATGAATACATGTTGCATTCAACACATTTTTAAAATACTTTCCCACATGGAAATATTTTAAATATTCTATTGCTGCGTTTTGTACCGGTCCTAATAAACTGTTATGACACTCTAAATTGGAAGGCTATGCCTTCTTATCGTCTGCAGAATATTGATGTTCACTTTGTTGGGCCTTTTGCCTAGTAAATTAAGCTAGGAAACATTAATTAATAAAAAATCTGTTTAAATCATTGTATCGATCAACCACTGTTTCACAAGACGGAAATTGCGACATGAAACGAATACTAATGCGCAGCAGGCTACGAGTCCTATGGTTCCTATAGTTACTTGCTCTGACGATGACTCTGACAAGGATAGCTAGTATTTAGATATATGCCAGGGCGGGGGAATTCTAAGTATGAATACCTAAAGCAGCACCCTTTTAAAGAGGCTCTCTACATTAATCACAATACGGCATGTCGTTTAGTGAATACTCTTATCAACTGTTGCCAGAGCAGCAATAACGATTCAAAACGCCGCCAAATAGCATTTTTTGTCATTTATCTCAAAAAACGATTTCAGTTTTTTTTAATGTTTTCCTAACATAGCCTTTAAACTTAAGAAAACTAGTTAGAGTAAGATTACAAAATAGTGATAAATCTACCAAGGTATGGTCAATATTTATTCTACTAAACTGTTCTCCTAACACTACTATTTATCCCCATATTCCAACCTAAACTGTTTTCTAATAAGAAGATTCTTTACTCATGTCTTCTACATATCAGGCAAGGGAGCACGACAGAATGAAGAAGAAATCACGAATTTATGATCAAATTCTTACCTGTAGTCTTCATGTTTTTCCCATTCATGAACAAGTTGGTCATAATTGACTAAACTGCATAAGAACATCCAAAAGCTCAGGTTTTGTCAGAAATTTTGTTCAGAAAGTGGAGTAAGTGTGCTGGTCGTGAAGTTGCAGATGCCATTGCAGCGCTACCCCATTTTCGAAGACAGCTGAGTTTTTGTTCTGGGCGTTTTACCGCAAAAGGTACCCCGGTAATAAATTCCAGAGAACATGGATTATATAACCGGGCTACACGGTAGTTAACTCCTGGGGCCAGTTGTATAAAACTTTTAACTACATTTTGGGTAGTTAAATCGTAGTTAACTACAAAATACACAACTCTGATTGGCTAATTTTCCCACTAACTATAGTTAACAGTTAACTATCGTTTTATACAACTGGCCCCAGTACAATAAAGTTACTGGTCGTATCATGCTTCTCTTCTGTTGGTACAGTTTTGTTTCAAAACGTAGACCGGTAATAAAAATAAATTCCAGAAAACAGCATATATAACCAGGCTACAGTAGTTAACTCCACTAGAATAGTAAAGTTACTGGTCGTATCATGCTTCTGTTGGTACAGTTTTGTTTCAAAAGGTAGTCCGGTTATAACTTCCAGAAAATAGCATATTATATAACCAGGCTACAGTAGTTAACTCCAGTACAATAAAGTTACTGGTCGTATCATGCTTTCGTTGGTAGAATTTTGTTTCAAAACGTAGCCCGGTTATAACTCCCAGAAAACGGCATGCATAACCGGGCTACAGTAGTTAACTCCAGTCGAATAAAGTTACTGGTCAGTATCATGCTTCTGTTGGTAGAGTTTTTTTCCAAAAGGTAGTCCGGTTATAACTGCGAGAAAACGGCATATATAACCGGGCTACAATAGTTAACTCCACTAGTATAAAGTTCCTGGTCCTATCATGCTTCTCTTGGTAGAATTTTGTTTCAAAATGTAGCCCGGTTATAACTTTCAGAAAACAGCATATATAACCGGGCTAATTAGTAAGTATACCCCAATAGTTACCAGCTGCACGCCCAAACACGTTAGGGCCAAGAGAACGAAGTGTTACTTTTTACGTAGATACATAATACTCCTGACTATAGAAAATTCTCATATAATACTTTTTGCTCCGCGTGGTCACAGTGGCATGGTAGCAGCACGAGGATTCTCGCGAGAATTCTCACTTCTCAACTCTCGACTCAAGGCAACTAAACACCAGAGGGGCCGGTTGTACGAAGGGTGAATAGCGCTATCCACTGAATAGCGATTTTTTCAAGGCTTGTAAACTTGGCTGTTCTTCAATAGTGCCTCAAATTAAGATTTGCTAATTCTAATTTGAAGTTCTTACTATACACTCTGGAGTCAAGACGGTGAATTTCACAGATTTTTGAGCACTTTCTCAATGGTTGAAAAAACCGCTATCCGTTGGATAGCGCTATCCAGTCTTCGTGCAACCGACCCCAGGACTACTTTCTCGAATTTGGCCTTGCTCGCGAGCCGCGAGATATCCCACGCTGCTACCACACCGAAGGGCAAAAAACATGAAAATTTTTGAAAATGTGGAGAAACTATCGATCGCAATAGAAGACCAGATCATACAAAGCGCTATGTACTTCGTAACAAAGATGGAATATAAAAATATCGCGAATCAAAGCAATATATTGCACGGATGAAACAATAAAGATTTATGGATATCCAACCATTGTACCCCTCACACCGGTCACGCGCACCACATGTGCAATTTTAGCGGGACTTGGCTGCTACATGTCAGATGTGCAACTCAAGATTCAGCTGCTAGTCTCGTGGGAAAGTGGAACTGAAAAATCCCTTATCTGTTTTTTTAAGCAGAATTGAACATTAGTGTTTAGATAATGCAAGTACAGTCTTGGCAATGGCAAAGTTACTCATTATAGGGAAGGCGGGGTTGTGGTGGGTGGTGTGCTGAACCTAAACAAAAATTCCCGACCGAATTTGGAAATTTCTCGTCAAATTGCATTTTGGTCAGAACTTTTCAGGACAAATTTCAAAATTATTTCAGGCTCTATGTAGATAACTATGCTAGTTGATAGTACCAGTTAAAGGGCATGTCCAGTTAAAGGGCATGTCCAGTCCGGGAGGTAAACAAACGGTTTGTTTGTTTTGAGATGCGAAATTTGCAAAATACGACAAAATATCAAAATATTTAACATTGTTTTAGTTTGCAATATCCTGATAAAGGAACAAAAAGTCGAAATTCAATGTACAAGTTTAAAATAATGTCAAATTCGGGCGAATGTTTACATCTGGGAACCCCCAGCTGCACATGCGCAGAACCGACTGTACAGGCCCAGTTGTATTGTAAGAACATTATTATTTTTTAATATTTGTTTTGGTCATGTTAAAATATCACTAGCAATTTCTACAGTATATACAATATTTAAAAGTGCTACAAAGTAAACTAGATGTACTGTAGTGTATGGATTTTTAAAAATACTCTAATACCCTATTCAGTTTCTACTTGCCCAATATAGTAATAATTACATCAATTGCTTTCTCAACACCTACTGCTTTGAGCAAATGACAAAACTTGTCTTTCAATTTCTGTAAAAGTCCTTTGCTGTCTTGATTATGCAGTTCAGTAGGCATCCCTGACAGCAAGTCAAATGTTGCTCTGGTGTGCCCATCTTTGGTGACCAATATTTTCCAAACAATGTTAATCCTTATAGCAGGGTACTCTGGGTTGCATACTGTCAATGTTTCATCACATGGTGCCAATACCAGTTTGCTGTACTTTTCGTAGAAATGTTTAAAAGTAGTTTGACGTTGATACCTTAGTTTAGAATAGCTTTGAAACATTAAAAAGAACTGTTGAATTTGTTGTTCTTTTTCTATATGATCAACAGCCCTCTTCATATCAAAATAAGCTTGTTCATTTGCAATACCAATACGTAAGTCAGAAATCTTGGGACACTTGTCTGTATCAAAACTTTCTTCTTGACCTGTAAAAATGATATGCATTATTTTTATAATTTACTTTTCATGTGTGCATGCAAGTGCAACGAGAGATATGAGCCAAAAGCACAAAGGTGGTGAACTGCCAAAAGCCCAAAAAAATAGCTGATAGTTCTAGCAAAAACCCTTCCATGAGAGCATATCAGAGTGAATGAAGATAGAAAATCATGCTATGTGCTTGTTCTAAGTTCTAACTTACAATGCTAAATGCAAATTTAGCAGAAGTACCCTTTGCGACTCTAAGATAAGGCTTGTGGTCTGTACGTCTACCAGTCTTGGTCCCTCAAACTCTAATCTAAACCCTTATTCAACTACTTTTTG
>JAOTOK010066069.1:0-44837 GCA_025770025.1 Virgularia gustaviana
ACAATCGGCCCCTAGACCATAGATGATTGCCCCTTGGTACTAAGTACCTGGTATCGGTCACACCTCCGCCCTTCATTTACCTAATTAGGAACTGCTGAATACACAAGCCATGTGTTCCAATTTTAGGACATCAATAGTATGTATTTTCGTCCCCTATATATAACGCAACTGAATTGTCTAGAATACAATTGTGGGACACATTTACAGGGCTGGTTTGATATAGCGGGCAAACTCCGTTGAAGTGACTCTATTCAAAGGCCGATATCTCGTAAAGTACGCATCGGATTGAGATGAACCAAATGAACAAAATGAAGCTAAAGACATGCTCTACTCGAACATTTTATTTGACTTACTACTAGTTTTAAGTTGAATTAAAATCAAATGAGGCCTGTGGCGTTTATTTGCGTTATATAACACCTTCTCTACGCTTTTGTCTTTGAAAATCCAGGAAAAATATTTAAAACTCTTGTGAACGGGTGAGACCTATACTGTTCGATGCACAATTTCACGAGGAATCCGATGGTGGTTTCGGTTTTCTCATCTACCGTGCACACAATTCTGTAGAGCGCAGCTGACCATTCGAAAACTATGCAGCGTTTAATTAATTGCGTTATAACACCGTCAAATAATATTGGTTACAGCTATATTCTACTTGTCGTCATAGAAGTGCAACCAATTGGTTTCTGAAATGATTTTGTGCTGGATAATCTTCCTCTATTTTATCTATCATAATAGAATTTCCTTAACTCAGTTATTGTCTTATCTAGCCTGTCAAACGAAGCTAATTTTCACCAATAAACATAGCACGGTTTAATTACGTCTCAAGGACCAGAATATTATTGTAAGGTCTATGTAAGCCTCTTGATTTTGACGTCACATCAGCTTATGTTCAAAGTGCCGACATTAGGGTGGTCCTGTAAGCTGGGGAAATCCTTTTTGCTTCCAAGGGCCTCATTTTTGTAATAATTAACAAATGTCTAAATCTCTAATCGAGTTATATATGGATAATAATAAACTAGTTGTTTGTTTTAAATCTTGAAGATGAAAACGGGTAAATGCACCAACGAATACCGAATGGTTTACAAATACTAACCAATATACTCGACGACCTCGTTTCCATGCAGGGCTATTTGAGTTTGTCTAACGTAAAATATGTGGTCTGAAAGTTTCATAAAAATTCAATAGAACTCGTTATGTTAAGTCAAAGATTACGTTTTGCTAAAATTGTTATATATTTCCTGCTGTTTATACAAGAAATACTGAATGCTGACCAATTCTTTAATTTCTGTCTCAGTAAGAAATTGACAACAATTTGATTGACACTTACATTCTCAGAAATTCGATATTTTCCCAGAAAGGAAACTCGATTAAAAATTGTGGAACTGGTCATGTTGTATGGAAGATCTGCGGCAAATAGCAAGACGTTTTCGAGTCATCACTGATGATGTAGTTGGTAAAAAAATCGTATAAATGTTCTATTCAGCTTTACGAAGACGATGCTAATATTTGTTGCTACAAATAGATAGAGAATTCGTATTATCCTTAGTTCTTGAACATGTTTTAGTCGTGCCAGTAATGTGATGATGGGCCTCTCAGGAAAACACTTCTTTTCAAAATGTAAAAAACACTTTTAGCACTATAAAACACTTCATATTGAAAGGTGTCGACATGTTTAATAACTTGATGTAAGAAGCCTGGCCAAGAGGATAAATACATTTATAATCAAACACAAAAGACAAACGTTAGCATATCACCACAAAATGTCATGTTGAAGTTCATTGAGAAATCACATAGTTTAGGAGAAATTGTTGCCAACATTGTACTTGTACTATTTGTAAATTTATAAACAAATCTGACCGTTCGTTGGGAACTGCACGTAAACCGTTATGATATTGTAAACAAACAAAGTCAGGATAAGAAGCTATAGCGCCCACTCCCAATTAAATGGACTTTTTCAATTAAACCAGATATCCTTCAACATCCTTAGATATCCTGCGGACAGACCGAGCCAGGGGGGAAAGTTGAAAGACACCATATTATAATAATCTCTTAATCTGACACGCAATGCAATTATTGTATTACAAGAAAATTCAAATTATAAACTGATCAATATTGGTATAATAGAATTTCCTAATTGTTTTCAAGAAGAAACAGAAAATAATTTCACATTACGAAAGTCGCTTACCACAGCTAAAGGCCAGGTCGCTAAATTAGAAAAGTGTTGGTCACGTGATTTTTCCCGCCCAAATTCATGCAGCGCTTGCTGTTTGGGATTTCATTGTCAAAATGGCGAAGTTTTTGAAAAAAGACAAGGGAGTTTAACCGTTTAACAAAGGCCTTAGAAGTCATGAAACAGAAAAGGAAAATATCCTGAAACATCAAGGTAACATCTAAGTTTGTTTTTGGAGCAAGTAAAACGTTTTGGAGCAAATAAACCGAGAAAATATTGAGTGTTTCCCGAGCTAGATTTTGCTTTCGTTTAATAATACTTGAACAAACATAACATTTGGTGTAGGTTTGACGATACGAATAGCATTTTTACGTGTTAAAGACAGTATTTTAGGCTGAATATAGTCAGTAGCTACATTCTTTGCTATAATATTCGTGTTTGCTCATGAAAAACCAGATAATATTATTTGTATTCGAACCGTATTAATTAAAACTATTATCTGTGAATGATAAATGATAGCTATTTTTGCCTTTTTCCTTTCCTTTTAATACCATAATTGGTCGGCACGCGACTCCACTATAGTTCTTAATTTTGAATCTTATTACATCAATTACTTCTTCATGGTATTAATTCAAGTTGGCAAACTATTTTTATTTTAATCACGGCCATTTGCGAAGTGCCAAACACAAGACTGGCAGCTCTCCACAAGAGTACACAATGTTGATTGACAACTGAAATTGACATTCGACACATAAACGTAAAAAATGCTACCAAATGCGAATATCTCCCGTAAGCGAATATACCCCAAACGTATGTCAACAAATGTGTTGTTTTCTAACGAATTTTCAAAAGTGCAGTTTTCTTCGGCAAGCGTTTTGCCCTAAAACACTACACGGTGTTGAAATGTCATGTATTATTGTTCTTCACCTTGTAAATCAGTCCAGTCTTCTTCTAATCCCTTTAATTTGTCATGAAAACTTATCCGAAAATGTGATTAAGCTTTTCATATTGTCGTTTTTAGCTCTAATTCCCTCGTCTAGCTGATATTGTTTGCCAATATTAAAATCCATCACTGACAGCTTCTATTTAACCATGGCCGTCAAATTAACCTCATTAACGCTTGTCCGGCCTGTGTTTCCCCTCCATGCAATAATGTTCCCTTATATGTATTGATTTGGGTCAGAAAATCAGGCAACAGAACCAACAGCCTATTTTGGCCTTAAAGCATGCCCACGACTGATCTAATTAAACCAATTTTAATGTTGATCAGTAATAATAATATATGATCATATGTCAACTATAATTGGGGTGAAGCGCCATATTGAAATGTACCATATGCTTATAAACCTTTCACTAATGATTTCAAGGCTCATAAATCACGGGTAATATATGATAATACACGTATCACGTGGCTACGACGGACCAAGCTACTATAGAGGCCTATAGATTGACTTGTCCAATATTGGCAAGTTTTCAGTTAAACCAAAAACGGTACAAAAGTAAGCATATTTGTTGTCAATAGATGTAAAACTTTGCAGTTTGCAGTAAACATCAATCTAAACCTCCTGATGGTTTACGGGCACGGCCGCTAGTCTGCGGACTGGGTTCCACTAATAATTTAATTAGTAAAAATCAATGCTATTTTGGTACGGCTATTGCTATGTTTAGATTAATTTTTTACACATGCAAGCAGTTTTCATTTTCACAATTGCAGTTTGACACTGTGGATTGAAGTAGCTATTTATTTACCATCAAAATTATATCAAGATCCGTTATCGTCCAAAAATGTACGTCCAAAGTATCTTTTGTAGCTACGTCTTATGTCTTCTTAGCATTTGCCTTACTTGTTATCTACTTACATAACTTAAGATTCTAAGCTCAATTATTTGTATAGTTTTACTAAAATGTTTGTTCGTTGGAGACTATGTATATGGCTGTGTATGTTTTCCATTCTCCTATACTGTTTTCCGAGGGTTAGATACCCGCAAGGTGGGGCTGGAACTTATCGATATGTTATATAGTATCTGCGTTGTAACGCGATGTTGTCCAATTTAGCCACGCACAAAGTATCTGTTGCTGACAGAGAGTTAGTTTCAAATGTATGTTTCCGCCATCAATGGGCAAAGAGGACGAGCGTAATATGCCAAAGGCAAAGATTATTGTCTCAGAGTGTCTCAGAAATACCCACGTATGTTGTTTTTTTGCTTTCCTTGACCTCAGATCCAAAAATTCATGGAGATAAGGCAAGAGAGTATACTGTACTTACAGATACATCCGTGTTATTAATGATTTACTTACGCAATTCTACAATATTTACAACATCCATAAGCGACATAGTGTCTGTTCATTGGATAAACAACTAACGAAGTAACGGTGCAGTATTTGAATTCAAAAGAGATCAATCTCTATGTCACTAGATTCTGCATTTCGTAGGGTATGTTTACCATATATGCTACTTAAAGTGTCGTCTCCTCGACAATGTTTTTTTTTTATTTTTCAACTAAGCAAAAGGCGAGCCTATTTGAGTGAAATGCCTGCAAGCGCCGCCATGTTTGTTTTGGGTCATGCAACGTTGCGTGACTAATTTCATATCGGAAGTAAATATTTGAATGTTCGAGGACCCTTCTCGATGTCTAGAAAACTATTTATGTGTCGATTAATGAGTTAAAAGCCCCTATAGCAGCAAAAAGCCATTTGCTTTCGAGGAATAATGGCATTCCACTTGAAAATCGATGGAAAACTAACCGCAACCCCGTCTCAAAACACGAAAAACGCAAGCGCAAAGAAAAAACAGGACTGTATTCAATACACAAGTTGTTTGTATCTCATTGGGGGTCAGGTCTGAACAGCGAGAGTGCAAAGTTTGTCTGAAGGGCAAAAATGACTATATATTTATAGCTACTATCGACTACAGTCAGTACGATCACGTCTTAGTAATGTCTATCTAACAAAGAAAGTAGAAACGGAATATATATGTCTCCAAATAGAAATATATAGGGCGTGTGGGTGGGTTGGGGGCGCAGTCTTCATGATTGTGCTCTGGCATTGACATTCCCAGGGCGCCTCAATACTTCATTGTCGCACCAAGCTTTATGGCAATATTAAGTACCTGCCTAAGTCTAAGTCCTCACTTGAATCGGATGATCCAGCGCTCAGGACAGAACTATCACAGATATATAATTATTGTACTTAGTCATATCTAAAACCACTCCCCTCAGACTAAAAGAAAGGATTTTTAGCACTCAGGCATCACTTGTGTACTACAAGAACGAAGGATTATCCACAAAGTCTTTTGTTCCAATACGATAAGTACGTTAGACGTCTTTGCTTTGGTGAAATCACCTCTTGTGCACGCAATCATTAAGCCATCACCATCTGTTGCACTCGGCCATTTTTTGCTATCAAACTGCGTTCACACATATAAGACCAAACACCCAATAAAGCTGAACTCATATATATCTTTGTCGGGGAAAAAATGCGTTTTGTACTGGGCTACATGGAACGCTGGGCTACTTTAATTACATAAAGAAACTTCAGCCTAAACTGAGATTTAACGTCTGGCTGTTGATATATGTTCGGTGAAAAAACGATTTTGTTAAGAAAGCTTTTGATTGGAATTTCCTCCTTTCTTAATCACATTTTTATACTCCGCGTAATTTTGAGAAGACTGGCTGAAATCTCGGACTGGGCGGAAATTCTCGCAGCAGTAATCAGCCCTCTTAGACCTCTTTTATCAAGTTCAATGCAATGCATAATAATTAGATTTATAGCTGAAGAATTACCGCTTGTCTAGCTTTTGTGTAAAGTGTATTTGACTTGACCGAAATCTCGAAGACTCTACCAAGCTTTGTAATCTCATACAACGCTTAATAATTTCAAACATGCAACCTTTTCTGATAGACCAACTATCAAAAAATCTAATGCATTCTTGTTATTTCTATTCTCCCACGTGTTGATACCAGAGCTATTACTAAGGTAGCTACGTTACTGTTTGTTCCAAATATGTCTAAAAAACATATGAACAACAACTGCATGTGGACCACATTTCAGTTCCGAGACTTGTCCCAGTTAAAAATACGAAACTTACAGGATTCGGCAATTTTCATGAACAGTAATTCCAAAAAACAACGGTCTTTCTGGAAGAAATTGTATATTAGATGAGTTACAAACAATAATACTTTGTTTTTGGGACATGAGCAGAAGAGAGTGCAATTTAGCTTTAAGATCTCGTCCCGAGCGGCGTGGGCAAGCTCGCCAAGCATTGTGATGCATATTATGCAAATTAGCTATGCTAGCACACGTAAACAATAGAAGTGAAATTGATATACGAAATATGTTAAAATTGCTCAAACTGTTTATCAACTTATGCACAGAGTTGTACGGAAGCTTATCTATAGATATTTTATCAACTGGAATGTACACCAATAGGATCCTGGTAGTACGCCAGTCTCAAGCACTCCCTTAGTCTAGGAGTCTTGCTTTCTTGCCGTCATGACGAGATGTCATTGGCTCACGTTTTTGTGGGAACCGGGCTCCTTAGGTGTATATAGGTAACGTTCAATATGCCACGCATAATCACCGAAAGGGTGAATTTGTGTTCACTTCATAACCTAGTTTGCTGGTTTTGATTTGTTTGTGCGGAAAATACGTGCCATAGCACACGATAACGAGCAAAAAAGTTTGCGTGCTTGGTTTTCCTTGTGTTATTAAAAGCGCGAGCTAGAGTATTCGTTTGTTTACTTACGTCCGATAGCGGCATTATCTCCCGCGTTGTACCGCCGTGAAAATTACTGTGCCTTGAAATAACAAACATGGTCCCTAGAATTGCACAAAAGTATCGTTTCTGCATGGGTATGGGATATTCTACATCGAGCTACAGAGCTCACGAGACAAGCTCTTCGTTCCTCCTAGGAACCGCCGCTGATTTGGGATAGCAGATTTAACAACTTTATTTGCATCACACACAGTAGAACGGAAAAAATAAACGAAAAACAATAAAAGATAGGTAGAGGATTAGCTACGAAGTAATTCTGCTTCAGGAAATCTGAGAAAGAAGCAGAGAACTAATAAAAGTAACAGGGTTAGAACCATTGATTAGAACCACTAAATTGTACTCGTAAAACCTTGATTGGTTGGAAAAACCTAATCAAGTGCGACAATTGTCTTACTTTTTCCTCGTCGCACGTTGCGACGAAACAAACCAATATATTGCTTGCCGTAAGCTCGGCTTTAATATTGATCGTACGACTAGGATCATCCCGCCCGGCAAACCTATCGCCACTGTTGTAAATGTAAACGGTTTCTTACATCGGTGATTATAAGTAAGATTGAAAACATAGCACGTAACACCATGGGAGCTTGATTTTCTCGCCGATAAACGGAGATGTAATAGTCCGGTTTTGGAAAATCACAAGCGGCCACTGACCATGCATGCTGTTGTATGTGTTGTGTTTCTGTGTTTCATTTACCCTCTTGCCACAGCGTCATCGTGCGGCACACAGCGTCAGCATGAGGAAGAGAGAGAGAGAGAGTGAGAGGGTGCGAGTTTGCCACGCCCCTTCCTTGTGCCGACCCAAGCTTAGTGTACTTAACCACACTTGGTGATTAGCGGCCTTACTGAGTACTGACACTCACAAGCGTTAAAACACATCAACAAGTTGTACTAACGAAATTCTCAAGTCCAATTACTTATAGCCAGGGACCTCAGTGGAACAGGCTGGTGCATGAAAAAACAAGGGCAGCTAGTTTGAAAACCCAAAGTCCAAACAACCCGGTTATTACTCTGGTGTTTTATAATTGTCAAGGTTAAGCGCATAATACGTTATTCATGCGGCGCATAATATGTTAATTATACAGCGCGTAATATTTTAATTATGTAACGCATAATATGTTAATTATACAGCGCATAATATGTTAATTATGCAGCGCATAATATGTTAATTAACAGCGCATATGTCAATTTATGTGAAAAGCAGTTTATCCCAATGAAGTCTATGCAGAGAATCATAGTGCTGAAACACTAAGTTCGCGAGGGAAATCTCAGCCATTGGCATTGCATTCTAATTTCTCTGCGGTTTGGGCAAAAAGATTACTACACTGAACGCTGCTCTTTATATCAAATTTAGATTTGCTGTGCAAATTTCATGACGTTAACCGTATGGGTTAGCGTTCCAGTTTATTTAAAATTTACTGATCTATACAGTGTTAAATATGCATTTCGATTTCATTTCGTTAGTCCTTGCTTCATGAAATATAAATAAATTTGAGAAAGGGGTCCATGTCCCGTCATGTATTGGAAAAGCTGTAGTATATTTTCACAGTCATAAAATAAAAGAAATTCTCTGGAAATTCATCTATTGGAAAGCAGTGGTGTTAAAAATACCTCACAGGAAACGTGTACTTGTGCTCGAGCCACAGGCCTAATTTGGTATTCAATTTTCCACTTTGAAAATTAATGGCGTCTGGTATCCACTTTGGATTTCTATTTCTTTCGGACGCAATTAAAAACTCCCCATAGACGCAACTACACCGTGTTTTGATAACCCATTAGCAATTTGAGTGGGGCGAATTATTAAATAGCGCAATCGAGTATTATGAGTCGATGAAATTTTAATTGACGAGACTGATAGAAGTATTTCGCGCGCGGGAGTCTGTCCTCTCGTTTTCACGCCTTCTACTCTACTCATATATAAGGGAAGTGATGATACTATTGTGATTGCTTCTTGCTTGGGGGTGGCAAAAACGTGGCTAAACACTTCACTACCGCGGCAAACAACAGACGATATTTAAGTAATTGTCAAGACTTGTGCCCTTTCAAGGGTTAAACGGTCCGCTGATATAGGACGCATTTTTGGGGCGTTTCTCCGCATCCGGAGTACATGATGAATAAATGAAATTATAATCGGTCATAACAGAAGAGAAATATTTTTCATTATTATATTTAATTAGTTTGAAAACCTCGCTCCGTGTGGTGGAAATCATGATAACACAGAATTTGAAATATCTAATACAGTCTTTTAACACATGGGTTAGGCAACTTGTCATTTAGGGTATACGGAATTGAGTTGCAAACGTATGTTCAACCTCGTTCAACCAATCATAACTCGTCGATTTGATTCGTCGACTTGATTTCATACCTCAAAAAGACAATGGCATGCGATAAGGTGCCTCCTAATGCGCATGTTTATGCTCACGATTTTGACCGC
The DNA here is from genome assembly GCA_025770025.1 of Virgularia gustaviana. Classification (NCBI taxonomy): domain Eukaryota; kingdom Metazoa; phylum Cnidaria; class Anthozoa; order Scleralcyonacea; family Virgulariidae; genus Virgularia; species Virgularia gustaviana. The sequence goes on from JAOTOK010066069.1 coordinate 9,376, forward strand.
AATTTCTCACTTGCCAATGTATGATTTAGACCGATGTTAGCCACAAAATCGGTCAGTACAATGTACCGTCAGCTCACTATTCCCCACCGCAATCATTACTTAACATCAGTCAAAACCAGATCTTGGCGACAGTCTATTAGAACCAAAGTAAACATATTTATATCATTTTCATCTTTAATTAATGGATGCCATTTTCTGGTGACAAAAACAATCTTGTTCATGAAATCTTGTTTTCACCACTCGAAAATAAAAGTCAAAACTTTGTGCCGCGACCGCCGCCGTTTATGAAATGAACCATCGGTATGACAAGCCCCAATCCCCGTCTCCACCCTCTCGGCGGCATCTCTCGTCTTCTCGATTGATTTCCCCGCCTTACGTTGACAATTGCGTCATCAGTGAAAACTTGGGGGACTAGAAGTGCAGACTATTCCGGAAAAAAGTTTATGAAGACATAATTCTTTGGTTAAACGCAAAAGTATTTGACGTAGTCCAAGTATGGAGTGTGGTTTGTTTATATGTTTACCTTGTATGTGTATATCTTAGTGGAATATCCGGGATGCAGTTAAGCCCGTTGTCTTACTTTAACCTTATCGTACCTATACGGTAGCGGATCTCTTTTTCTGTGATAGTCATTAGTCCTGCTCTGTGCCCATGAAACAACGAAATACGATACGTTTCGCTACGATACGGTTGATTTGAAAAACGGCCTTCAGAGGAATAATGAGTAATTTTCAATTGCATGAGTACGATGAAAAAACTATAGACAACATGAACATTCCGCGGTTTTAGATTTATTTCAAATACTTTAGAAATGAGCCGCGTCGTTTGTCAATTTCATTTCCTTTTCAGGAACACTGATTACAGATATAAAAACGACATTCTTTTAACTAAAAAAGGAGAAAAATAAAACAAAAGACAAACAAAGGTGTCCACACTACTGAACAACTAGCTAAAGCTTCAGTGATTTTTAGTTACTTCGCAAAGTGACCCACATACGGCTATAGTTTTTCGAACAGTTAGTCAGAGAAACAAGTTTTATGTAATATTTATCTAAACTATCGTAACTGACAAGTTCCTCGTTTGGTACCAAAATCTCTTAACTCAATTTTGACAAATAGTACTATTTATTTAATTACTATTTTGTACAAAATGAAACAGGTACTTCACGTCCTTAGTTTTAGTCACTTTATCTTTTGGTAGAATATCACTAAGTCAAGCAAATTACTTTCTATGCTTAGCTTTGACCAAATTGCTTTTCTGGCTATTCTCCACATTTCAATTGACATTGAATTATCAAAACGACAGCTGTAGTTGCAGATTTTGTATTACGTATTCCGGCTCAAAAATTAAAACTGTGCATACCATCACACACATACGTAAAAGAGTTCAACTATTGTAAAAATGTAGTTCAAATTCAGATTGTGCTTGACGTCAATTTTCTGATGTGCTGTGTAATTGTGGTTGGCTAGTTGCGTTGGTGTACGCTTCTTTTCCGAACAAGACCATTCCGGAACACGTTCAAGTAGGGATTATAGAGAGAGGTTTGTAGATTTCATAGGAAAGGAATTCCTTTTCGTATTCCGGCTCGGCTCACACCGCTTCGCAAGGGCCACCATCCATATCTGCCCTGTGGCTAATTGTGAAACACAAGGTCTGACATCCAAAAGGAAGGCATGAGGCTGGTATAAAAAAAGGAAGAGGCTGTTTCCCTATCTGTGAGTCGCTTTCTTGGCATACATCCGAAGAAAAAAAACATAAACCCACGTCACTCATGATGAGCTCTCCCTTGACGAGAACACAGTCTGGAATGAGTGGCAGCTAAAAATCGTTTGTATTTCGGCCCCGTTCACAAGTTAAGGCCCTCACTACGTAGGTCGCCAACTAAATTAACTGTGTGTGTTGTTAAACGCAGTGTAAAAATGTTTAGGTTTAAAGAAAATAGAAGCAATTATGTGTTAGGCAGGGTATTACTCTACAGTATTTGACAAAGCGAAAATCCTTAGGCATTAGAATAATATCGTTCAATATAGGAACTAGACAGAAATAGAACAAAGTTGTTTGGTACCAAACAGAAGAAAAACATCTGCTGTTAAACAGAGGAAATCGACTAGTGTAAGACTTGTCTGAAATTAGAATAACGAACAATTCAATTGCGGACAATGTCCCCCCGAGGACTTCGTCGTTTTCTGTGTTGTTCAAGGTAACTTATAGCTATAGTAACTACTTTCTAGGAGTATGGAAGTGTAATATTTTCAACCTATTAATAATTTCTGTTCTAAATCTTACGACAGATGCTCTGAGACCAAACGCATTCTCTTATGACTAGTACTAATTTACTTTCAATGAAAGATGTTAAATCAAAAATACATTTGTATTGCATTTGGGGCATATACATATCCTGAATAAATGCAATTATAATGATGATTAATTAGTTGTGAATCAAGCCATGAAAAATTTCCCGTCCTTTTCCGGAGAACTGTTATACAAACTACAAAGGTGCACGTTTTCTGGTCATACAGGAAGACATATGGTCTAATAAATGGTATTTTTTAAACCTCGTATCAAGAAATACTCGAACAGCAATAACAACAGAGGCGATTCGTGTAGCGTTCTTCGTGTGAGGCACTTCTTATTTCTCTAGCTGTGCGTAAAACATGCTGAACTGCTGGGATTACATTATTAGTAATAAGGGAAGGTGTTGCGGGCCCCGGTCTCTTGCCTTGACTTGAGTGAATGAAGTGACACCTCATTGTTTGTGTTGTGTGAACATCGCAAGGTTTGAACTACGCTGAGGAGGTCACCGCGAACTTGTCAACAACCGCTTTACAATCATTTGCACTGAAATGAGCACAGATATGCGAGATATTCGTTTGAGGACGACGACGCACTCTTCCAAAACACTCTTCGAGGTTTTCGCGCGGCCCAACTAGAACAACGCGATGCGCAGTGGTGTCGTGAACCGCTGAGAAGAGAGCGCGCTCGCTCAAGCCCAGCTTAGGCTGCAGAGGGAGAAAACTAAGCCACACGCTATTCATCACTATATATTTCCTGCTGTTCCTGCAACCATGCATAGGGCCCTTTCGGAAACGTAGAAACACGCGCGTAATTACCAGCTTGTTCCTTTGTCATAAGATAAATCCATTTGCGCATTCTAATTGCATGGCTCATTTACATATTTTGCGCAAGTCATTGTATTGTTTGTGCGACTTATTGTAGTTGCGGGGAATTTTACTCGAACTTTTTTACCCGATGTGTTGTATTTTTTTGCGAAAACTCTTCTGTTGTTTGTGCAGCCTAAATTCATATTTACAACTTGTTAGATATTTTGCGCAATTTATTCAACTGTTTACATAGTGTATTTCGTTTTTTCGTCATTACTCTGCCACTTGTTATTCAATTGTTTTATTGTTTGCGCATGTTATTCAATTATTGGCTCAACTTATAAGATTACTTAGGCAACTTCTTGCAACATACGCGCAATTTATGCTGCTCGTTGCGCAATTTATGCTGTTTTCTGCGCAATTTATGCTACTCTTCGTTCACGTTTCCCAATGATTTATTTGCGCACGGTACACCGTTGAGTTGTTTTGAGCTCGCAGTAACACACAGTCGTTGCCATGGAAATGTACGCGTGCTCAGCATAACTCGTCATCGATCTAACGGTCAAGAGCGCACCTAATTTAGTCATTACTGTTCACGCAGAGGCGAAAACATTCCTACAGAAAATTGAAAATCTTCTTTAAGTGCCGACTGATGACGTGACGCGTGCCACGGACTTGAAGAGATTGGCCAAACAGATAACCAGAAATGATGGGCGCTATCGCGCCGAGTGAACAGCCATGAATTTATTTGTTTAGCACTCAGTGACGGCCACTAAATTTAATTGCGCTCCCGAAAGTGGGGTCCATTAATTGGCCAATAACGGAAATCATGAAGTAATCTATTAAAACGCACGCCACGCGCGGCGCATCTTTTGAAAGAGAACATTATTATGTTGGAGCGGTCCGAGAGCGAGCACCGGTGCGCGCCACGATCTATGTAGCTTTTAGTATCTCTAGCGTTTACAGCGGAAAATGAATTTGTCTGTTACTGTTATAGTATTGTTTATTAAGGCCGGGTGCGTCTCAGGCTAGCGCAATATATGACAGAATATATTATATATATGTATACCAGTCGAAGTCAAGCGCTTTCCAAAAGCTATATTGTTCAGTATTAAAGAACTAATAGTTTTGCGACAACTAGTTGTTTCTTGGTTTTGTAGTATCTGTTTATAATGTATGTTTTTAGTTATCTATAATTCCGACCCTAGTTGAATGCAGTCGCGCGAATTTAATTGATATACTCACGGAATGGTCATGATAGTCCTAAACTAGTCACACCACTCATCAAACACATGAACAGGTTTGAATGAAAAGTATTATATTACAGAAACTATATACACTGGCTATATCATTATTATACACTGTACATATAAGAACTATTTAGAATAATATATAATATTAATAATATTTTGTGTTCTGCACAGCGATGTTACAAACCTTGTTATTAAATTAAGTATAAATTAATGCCGTCATATTACTATTGCTATTATTATTATCATTATTATTATACTGCCCAATATTATTGGGCGCACGAGCAGTCGATTCGTTCGTTCACGACCTGCTTTCGTTTGTTCTTACTTGAGAATGTTGTTTCAACATTTCTTTGGATGATTGTTGAACAATCATGACTGTTTGCTGAGAATCTTCAAGGAAGATGGGTGCATGAAGTTCAGTGATCACGTACAGTGACTTTCATCCAGCCTTTATATTTTTCTTCTTCCCATGCAACTCCAAGATTGATGTACGTTTCTTGGTTGCACTCGGCCTGACCCGTGACTGTGATATAGACATCCTCGTATATCTACATCTCCCTCTGGTCCTATCGACAGCCACAACTTGTCGCTATCATTTCTTTATATCGTTTATACACAGGCGAATACGCCCTATCAAAGTATATAATTCCCAGCGATTCGTAATCGACCGGGATACAGCACGCTGGAGGTATCACCTTCCTTGAATTTGTGCTCTTTGTGTGGACTAAACTTTGCACAATAGCATGATTTGTAGTGTTCATGTGGTCAGTGAGTGGAAACTCACAGACACCCTTGCAGTAGTACGCTCCATAAACTTCTGGTGCAGTGATCCAACTCCATCCAAGTCTTGTAAAGTTCACAGTTAGTTCGTAACGTCTGCATGGTGGGTCCTTGTGGTCGGCTCCTCTCAGGTGGCTACGTTTGATTCGTCGTTTGTGGTGATGAGTATCTGGATCCTTGGTATACACGACTAGCAATGGACGTTGATGATGCCACATCGTTTCGTCCAACTCCTGCGGTTTATCAAACTGTAAATGTGATATATCCACGGGGTTCCCATTTTTGCTCATTATCTCGATTTCAAGGCCATGGTTGTCCATCGGATGATCGCGCCAATGTTTCACGGCTTCGAGGATATCGTAGCTATCCCAACCTTCGCTACTGTTGTTGCTACTGCTGCCTGCAGTTGCCGGCGCTGCTGTGTTTACAACACGGGTATCAAGCAACGACCTCTTCACACGTTGTGCTCCACCAACAACACCTGGTTGAAGTATCTGATAGACGTTGACGGAATACTTAGTAGGAACGCGCTCCGGCGACATGTTCTTGCGATAGATTCGAAACTCGGCCTTAACAAGTTCTTCGTGGGACGGTACTGAAGCCACATCGAGCGAAACTCGTCTTTTTGTACGACTTGGAGCCTCATGCTCCTCAATATCTACAAAATCAACACAAAATATAAATATATCGCACGCACTACTATTTATTATCATTAGTATACTGCTCATGATGATAAATATATAATTTTTATACCAGGCACCAGCTCCGCAGCCTCTACCTTCATAGACATCCGTTCAAACTTAACATCACTGGACACCGAACCCGTTGCGGTTTTAAACCCGGACAGTAAATATATTATTATTAATACAAGGGGTTCGCTTACCTTTGTGATAAAATCCACGAGCGGTGTTCGCTGAGATTTTAAAGTGGTTTGATGCGATATTTGTCGTCTCATATTCTTCGTCGTCAACGTGATTGTTGTAGAGATCCATAATGTACTGTGGCACTCTCATGTTCGCGCGTACCACGGGCTGCTCCGTCAAGCCAAACATCTTGAGAAAGCGCGCTTCCAATGCCTTGTAAAGTGCAGTATTACGCACGTCCTTCTTCCCAGTTTCTGACGACGATGCTTGCTCAAGGCTGCGTGATTCGCACGGCCAAACAAGCGCGATGATAAAGAGAGACAGTCCGACGACGTACAACGTATTCATGTTTGCTGCTGCAGCAAGTTGACCTGTAGATGAATAGATGAAATATCATAAACCAATGATGCTAAACAGGAAACGCAATGTGATGCATGCAGTGAACATAACCCCCTCAATTCGGACCCCTTAGTGCGCGAACAGAGGCGTAGTTTAAACGCTATTGTGGAAGTGTTGAGCAAGTGAAAGATTTCACGACACATCGATCAGCTCACTCAACGTGGAAACTCACTTAAGCCATGATGATTAGACCAAAGACACGAGCATTTTGCCTGCTGGCTATATTAGATAGCGATCACGATAGTCCACAAACAGTCTTTGAAGCGCAACTACTGAAGTCACACTTCAAGAATGCTATCACATTATAACTGTGATGAAACTTCGCAAAACGCGTTACATATTACAAAGAATCCATGCGCTAGAAATTCTTGAAACGAGAAACCAGTCGTTTTGTTGAAGGAACTCATGAGTCATGACTACACGTATATTCCTCTGTGTTTACGTCAGTTTCACAGTTGGATTCCTAGCACAGTACTGCAGATCTTCAATCAAAACATGGATCTGTGTATACCTGTACTTTGCGTGGTTTAATCTCTAAGCTCCGTTGATCGCGCAATGTAGAGCAAGCGATGGAATGTCGCTGGAACGCAACGGTGCGCGTGTATTTATATATATGGCCGTTTGACCCAATGAGGAAATGCTTTGACTAATTCTGGTGACCTCAGGCAGGATAACAGTGTATTTGTACTCGGAAGGACCAAGGTCGTATTTCGTATTGCGGTGGTAGGATCAAGCTCGACTGTCCTACTATTTGTGGTGGCAGATTAGGAACATGCGCCACACTTTTTGAATCCCTCTAGCCTACAGCGTACTTCCCTTAAGCGTAGAAGATATTAGAACCGGTATCGCCAAGACACGTCCGCCAAGTGCAAACAACACTCTCTTAGTTTAGTAAGCCGTTCGCAAATTCAACATAAAACCGAGAAAAATACACACGCATGTATATATATAGCCCAGTACAAACAATCAATGTTGCACGACTTCGCACTAATAATAAACCAAGGAACAACAATAGTTGTGAACTGTCAAGTATATTATCGTGCTAGAGATTAGGTTATAATGACGATGCACTTTTTCCCGCACCTGCCAAATGTTTTGTCTGACCCTATGTATGATTACTAGAATACTGTCAGGGTCATTTAATTTGTGCCCACAACAATGTTCGAAGTATGGCTGGCTATGCAGCCTGAAAAATATGACAATTTAATTTTTGTCAAAAAAAGACAAAAGAAAATAGACACAAGAATAATTGTTAAAAAATAGCTCAGGATCCAAAAGTTTATAGATGAAATTGTACAAATATGCTAGCTTATGGCTCCAGATTAGAGTAGCACCTTGGGGAAACGAGCCATTCATGTTAGACCAATTTTTAGTAAGTTGACAATATTCGGTGTAACACGAAATCAACCAAAGAAACATTCCCGAATTTCTCTTCTTAATTAGAATATTTCGCGCACGCCTTTTCAGTGGACTACGCACGCAGTTGGAATATGAATTTATATGAATTAGATCAGCCATAGCCGTGAAATTCTCTTTAAGTTTGACCAAATATAAAGGCAGACTATTGGTTTACCTCCAACTGATCGGTTAAACACCCTGAATGGTTCTCCTAGAAGTTCAGCTAGTATATATATAGAGCTACATCTGGCTTTAGTTTTTCGTTTGTTTATTTTCACATGCGCCATTTAATACGGTGAGAAAATTTAAAAAAGCTCAGTTGCTGATCGGTTGAATACTATCCCTGATTGCGCTAACGCATGCTGGTGCTAAAATACCTAAAGACTAAGTAACTATATTATCATTTCTTCATAGTTAATTACATGTGATTGCGAGTTAACTTACTAATACGGTGACCTTACCAGACCGCTTTACATTCGCGTGCGTCGAATTCCTGTGGGCAATTATAACTTTTTGATAATAACATCGTGTTGTCAGCAGATAGTCCAAATTTAGGTTTCCTTGGCGGGGGAAACTTCATACGATCGCTCATACTACGGTATTACTAACGGCTAAGGCAAGAGCTTTGTTTTGGTTTGTCGATATGGAACAGAAAATCGACACAACCAAGTGTAGTGTTTCATGTAATCTTGGTTTCTAAGATTACCGCGCTCTGCAGCGTGGCTAGCTAACTAGCTTGTTTTTTGGTTTGATGAGTATCAATGTTTGACACAAGCACTAGGAGGTATATTTATCTTAGAGATCTAAATTACGGGCCGTAATTATAACACCAATTAAATATGAATTAGTAGTCATGAGCTCGAGTGAATTCGCTTCGCGTTATCAGCTGCTAGCCCGCTCTAACGGCAGATCGCTCAGATACAACTACTTCAGAAACAAAAATTGCTCGCTCGCGTCCTGTAAGCTTTGCGTGAAAATCAAGATCAGGAAATAATATAGCTACATTTTTACACTACAATTTTACAAAACTGCACTACGTTTTTTTGTCAGTTTGCAATCTTTGAGAACTTGTGAAGCGGAGAAAAATACATTATTGTTCCTGTATCATCATAACACTGGTATGTTTTGTCCTTTATCACGAATTTTTGCAATAACATTTCGCACCAGTAATAACAAGTAAACTGAATGGTACTAATAACACCAGCGACTATACTTATTCTAGTAAACACCAATGATTTCTTCAACTTTCCAGACGTTTATAATGAAATTACAATTTTTATATATAAGAATTTTAGAACTATTCTTGAAAGAAAGGTGGGGTGTGCATGATCATAATTATTATTAGATGGAGCGAGCCATAGCAGGCGAATATGGTGCGCCTAACTGAACTACCGGTCAACGCACGAATTATGAAACCATAAGGGACGTAGAAACTTTGCCAAGAACCAATAAGTCACCCTAAATTGTCCGCAATGTTCTACAATGGGTCGGAAAGGAACGCAAACTGCGCGCGTCCTACAAGAACTAAGTCACCCAAACCAAATATGACGAAGTTGTTAATTGAAAATCCCGAGTCTTTGTTGCTCAGTAATATGTGATTTCTGCTCAGGTGTTTCGATCTCCGACCTCGGTGAGTGTTTCCTGTCCAGGAACTACTGTATACACGGTATGCTTTGCTGTGTTGTGCCGATTAGGTTGCAAAACACCTGACCAATTCCTCCGTGTTTGGGTGTTCTTGTCCAAATACTTAACGAAAATGTGCGCTTATCATATGAGACAGAGCACCACTTGTGGCTAAAGTGTATGCACGTCTAGGGAATTTGAGATGCCTGAGCGTTGGAGAAATTTGATCCTTCTTCTTGTTTTTAACTCATAAACAAGTACAAAGGTGAAATGATTTTGATGGGATACAGATAAATAAAGTGCAGAGCTTTTTGCATCGTTAAACGTGTTGAGTGAGACTTGTGCGCGCAATTTATGCAAATCAGTCCAACTCCAAGTGTGCTTGGTATAGGAACGACAGGAATACGAAACTTTACGAATTTTAATACATTTGACGAGGAAAAGGATGGATCGATAGCTAGCTTGACCAAAGAACTGTATTTTTTAATGCGCAAAAACGATATGATATGCTATTAGAATTGTAATACTTATGGAACTCCAGCTATAGGGACCACACAACGCAGCTTTTTTCGTTCTCTAGTCGCTTTCTTTTGTGACTGTCCTTGGTATTCGCTACTAGTATAATGAAAGATTACAACCGTGACTTTATCACATGTTATCATAAAAACTTTACACTGCTATAATAACTGGTTGGTATATTCTGGTTAGGCACATTTCCAAAGCAACAACTGATTCAATGCTTTGATAATGGCCATGTCCTCAGCATTCTTATAATTTCCACATATATAAACACTAGACTTGAAGTCTTACTATTGAAAGCGATTTAGTGCGTCTAAAAACGTTGACTGACAAATATTCCAAACTGGGGCATCTCAAACCAAGTATTCTGGCGGCACAGCAAAATTTTGTAGAATTATCATTCCAAGACGATTTTTTTTGAAACGTGAAGCATCTTAGGGCATTTATAATACGAGCCGCTTTCAACACAGATTTTCAAAAGCTGACAAATCCCGTTAGGTGACATCTATGAACAATGACCAGTCATTGGTAGAAACAGGGACACCGGAATAATGAAAAAACAAGGGGGAAGGAACGTTTTCTTTTTATTGTCGGCAAAACTTTAGCTAACAATATACGATCACCGATACCTTCGTATACAAAAAAAATTTACTCCAAAGAAAACCGATCACTTTTAAAATAACTGATGCAAAGGAATACATCTACTTCTATCGATTTTGCTAAAATAGGGCACTCAATCTCCTCCCCCCCTTACTCATCACCTAACAAAGCGCAAGGGGTGGGGGCGGTCGACCCTCCTGCCCGCTGTTCCGCCATCCCTGGCCCTGGGTGAGAAATTGGAAAATATCTTTGGGTATGTGGTGTCTACAATATAACTGACACTAGTATAACGACGGTTGGGACAACATACTATACAATAGTGTGGTGGTATATATATATTTTTGCAACACATATGATGTGATATAATTAGCCAGAAAATATTATCTATATATACATGTTACTGAATGTATTATTCATTTCCTATAATTTGCTAGGAAGCTGATTGGATTGCAGGAAATCCGTCCAAATGGTCCACATTAAAAAGAACTATAGGAACATCATCCATATAACCAATTCAACGTAAGTATTCAGTATACTTTGAGATTGATTCACTCAGGAGAACAATAATGGCAGCTTATAATTAGAAATGAGAAGTTCTGAAGGATGAGCTGGGGTAATTTTGCGCGCATTTAGTGCCGCTATTTTTGTAATGTTTACAATCAAAACGCACAAACTAGTTTACACACTTCACTTAAAGAGATGAAGAGATCACTATGAGAGTGCCGGGTCGCCGAAATTCCTAATCTTTTATTTTTAGGCTAACCATAACAGTTCACCATAGTTTTATTTTTGAAATAATGTTATTTATATTGCCACCCTAGCACTGACATCATGGATATTAAAAACTAAACCTTTGAACAGAAAACATCAACTAAATAGATCCCAATAGAAAACTGCTACAGTGGATAACTCTCTCACAACTTTATACCCTTTAAAATTTGTGTCGGCTTTTTCGAGAAGCAAATAAGCCTGTAAATATGATTGGTTGATCAAGGCTGATTTTAACTCGATACCATATCCCAAAATGACAATAAGCTCAACCACAAGGTGTATATTATCTATTAAAATTCTCTATAATGAGCTCTAACTTCCTTTGGACAGAACTTGGTTCAGGCGGCGCGAGGTGTTGATAGTGTAAATCAAATGCACTGGCAAGCAGGAATACCGTATTATGATGAGGGTACAGCCCCCTCCGCTCCAGGGGTCCACGTGTTGAAAAAGAGAGTGTTAAAGATCACATGCAACTGTCAACAACTTCACTCCTCTCGCCAATCCATGATCGCTTTTCGCACGCGGCGCTGCATGCGTTTACCGCGTTTAGCTAAGTTGAAGAGCAGTAGGGAGGGAGGTAACCCTGTCATGTTACATCAAGGCCAAGGTGCAGCGTAAAACAACTAAAAAAGCAACCTTTAGTTTGGCGTTTACCGCAAACGGGAAACAATAAACTTCGTATCACATCTGAAGTTAAAATTGCTTGTCCATTCACACTACTTTTAGTGTAAAATCTTTCCATGCTTTTCAATAAGTAGCCATTAAAGTTTTAATAAATGTTTTAGTTTGAGGTTTGTTGTTTGCGGTTCGTCGTAAACGTCAATTTAAACGCACGGCTAATAACAAGTTTCCCGAAAAGGTTATCCGAGCCCCGGTCAATTACCGCATGACACGAAACTCCGCGGTAGTTTGTGGATCGAGAGTACAAGCAGAGAAATGTTCGTATAGGTGATTTTTTATTGCCCTTTTCAAGATTATGTTGTGTTAAAATGATCTGCTAAAATGCTTGTGTTAAAATGATTTGATGTTTAGTTTTTGCCATGCCTTCAAAACGATAAAGCAAAACTTACAACATGAAGACTGAGAAAGCGGTTCTCCTCCCATGCAGAACAACTTGAAGAGAACGGGACAGTTAGATGCAGTCGACAACAATTATGTGACATCAGAAAACATGGAGAAATAATTAGCTAAAACTATGGCTATCATATCGCTCATCAAGATAAAATCTTTGTTGCTACGCCGTTCAAAATTACAAACATGGTAGCTACATAGACTAAAGTCCGAATACAGGCATAAATGGAAGAACTGCTAGTCTAGAAAACATACATCTATCTCCGATCTTAAAACTATACATATGTTTGTACGTGTTATGTGTCTGGGGTGAGACCATATAAGGGGTATGGTGATCAAGATATCATACACCCGTTTCAGGCATGCCGCTCGTTTTTCGTTCACAAACATTTTATGGTAAGAATGTTCACACGCTTTTAATACAACTGGTTTACGTTATTCGGGCATATTTAATAGTCGGTACCTTAGAAAGTACAAGGCGACAACTAAGCACTTTAAAATATTGTAATCAATCTAGTCTGCATGGGAGGAGAACCGCGCTTTCTCAGTTTCATTCGTTTTCGGCACCATGCCGATAATGGTTATGTTCAAGATGATGATACTCAAACTAACTAGCTTTATGGTATATTTAATAATCGGTGCTTTAGAAAGTGGAAAGCCACAAATATTATACGTCGAAGCTTTCAATCAATCTAGTCTGCATGGGAGGAGAACCGCTTTCTCAGTTTCATTCTCTTTCGCCACCATGCCGATAATGGTTATGTTCAAGATGATGATACTCAAGCTAACTAGGTTTATGTATCTCTGTCGGGTATATTTAATGATCGGTGCTTTAGAAAGTGGAAAGCCACAAACGTCGAAGCTTTCAATCAATCTTGTCTGCATGGGAGGAGAGCCGCGCTTTCTCAGTTTCACTCGTTTTCGCCACCATGCCGATAATGGTTATGTTCAAGATGATGATACTCAAACTAACTATAGCTTTATGTGTCTCTCTCTCGGGGTATTTAATAATCGGTGCTTTAGAAAGTCTGCCAGCACACTTGGCATCACGATCAATCTAAGAATCGAGGGGAGCCATGCTCAATTTCACCGCATTCATGTATCATGCAGAGAAAAGTGATCCAAAACATCAGGAAAAGACTAATTTCACACGATAATTTTAGGCATTATGTGCGGAACAAAAAAGCTCCCTTACTGTGCGTTACTGTACAGCATAAAGTAAGCTATATAAACACGTGAAGGGGAGATTCTCATGACAACTTTCCATAGATTCGGATAAAATCACGCTTCAGTCAATTTTTATAAGTTGCCGATTTTCTCTCAGTGTCAGAAATTAACTCAGTACTGGTGGATGTGCACTGCAACTCGGCAACAACCGCGTGCAGCTTAAAAACATTGATGAGAAAGAATTCAAAGATGAGAAAAAAATTCCAAAATTTAGCACTGTTCAGTAAGTAAATAGGGAGAAGTTCGCACGATTTCTTAGCGAAAACGGAAAGAACGAAAAAACATCAAAAATACTGCTTCTTTACTCAACTATAGAGGCTATAGCGCTAAAAATATTTTTCGGTGTAACAAAATGCCACTAATATCAAGTTTCTAAATTTATATGTGTCCAACCCTGGCTGAGTATTTCTGTTATGTCCCGCAGAAAGCGACAATTCGTTAAAAAGCCGCCCAAATCAACGGACCTCGGGAAACAGTATGGTGTCAGTTTTGAAATACATCAGGTGACTTTGTTGCGTAGTTTAACCGTGGGACTGTGGGTGGATGGGCAGGCTTCAGGACTACACAAATATCCGCAACGATAACTCTGCTCTGCTCTGGTTTGGCTTGTATATAACCGTTCACGCAAAACTTAGGCTGAATATACTAAGGTTTGTTTTATCCAGGGTTCGTTTCTACTTATACAACAACGGTCTCATGAACAACACTGCTGAATAATGGAGCAAAATAAACTGGGAGGGGGCTAACCCCGAGCACAAAGTACGCGTCTGTATTCGCAGGCTACTTTAAGGCTTGCGGTAAGCTAGCGGTTCTCCGGGAAATTTTATTCCACTGTTTGTAGCAGTTGTGTTTCCATAGACAATTTACGAACTGAAACGCTCGCTAGATCTCTCCTGGCTTAGCTATAAGAACTATAAGTGAAAATCGAAAGCCGTGATAGCTTGAGAGCGACGGAACTGCTCGCCTGATGATTACTATGCGTTATCTGTAAGATATACCTCACAAAAAGACCAACTGAGCTATAAATAATACTCGAAGCTGCATTTTCAGTGGAAAGAAACACTGCCTGCAGACAACTCTCTTCCAGATGTTTCGTAGTTATTTTTATAACTATGCACTTATTATACTGTGTCCACTGAAGTACGCTGCTTTGACTTTGTACAAGTTTAAAATGTCAGTAGTGTATGGAGTTGTCAGTTGGACATGCGCGTGGCAAATCGTTTTGTCACCAAAGGAATTAATTAGGCGGCATTTTGCTATCAAGCAGCCATTACTTATACGATTGTATATATAGCAACGCGCTCTAAATTTAGCGCTACAAAAATAAACGCTTTTGTTGGGGAAAAGTTACAGCGTGATTACCCAAAAGAAATTTGCACAACTGTGCATTTACCTACTATGAAGTAACTCGCGCCATGACGAGAGAATCCATCCACGACGCAATGTGTATGCACTACGTTCGGTTACGAAACGACAGAATTTCCCTGGCGAATTCTAATGCGGTTTGGACTGGTTATTAGAATTACTAATATGTAACACTGAGTTAGCATGCACACTCCAGCACACCAACAGTAACACACTAATATTGTTAGAGACACGCTGGGTAATTGCTACAATAGGGCGACGGGGGCTCATTTGGTACAAGATTTATCAACAGTTGCATATTAAAATGTGATATGTGTAGATTGAGATCTCTTGGAGTAATAGCTCAGAGATATCCATGTCTTTAAGCTACACAGGTCGGTCATTTTATCATCATAACTATAATGTAAACAAAAGTGCATGCTACTCGGGAGACGGCCAAAGTGTTCCACGTATGGTTGTTTTCCACACTGAATAGAGCGCTTTGCGACCTTCGCAGAGTACAAGTACTTGGCCTATGCAGACACATTACGCAAAGTAGTAGCTACAAAGAGCACAGTCTTGTCTTTTGCGTTCAGAAATTAAACATGGTAGCACATGCAGGAAAAAAGTGTTGTTGTTTTCGAAAGAAGCTGAGATTTAGCGGAAAAACTCCAAATATAAAGCATAGAGAAATGTTAGCAAAGTAAACGAAAAGCAACTACAACAGCGACAATACGAGAGCGCCGCTTGTTTTGGATGATGGACAAAAAGCTCCAGCGACAGTGTAGCCGAGTAATTCTTGCTTTATAAATAGAACAGTGAAGAAATGTTCGCAAAAGACTTACCAAAAGTTCTTGAACAATCTGTATTCGTAGAGACAGTAGTGTGGAGATTGGTTGATGTGTGTCTTGAGACCGATACGTTGGGTAATGGTTGATCAGCTCGAGTGATGTGTGCACACTGAAGAAGCACGCGTTGAATAAGCTCAGCGTATGGGGTTGACCCAATATAAATAGGTCTGTAGCGGACCTCTCCGTGGGTGACAGTAATAACTGACATTCAATGGTCATATAAACACAGTCAAATACCAATTAGATAACGTGCTTTGCCGTATGTTTGCTCAACAGATTAAATGGCATCTCTGATGTTGCAGCGGTCGCCGGATCATGCTACACGCACCGACTGTCACAGTACACGGAGACATGGACTGGGAAGTTTTCAATGCGCTTTTTCAGCTTCTGTGAAAAGCAAGAGTTGAATGTTGGCGCACATTCCGCGCATTCTCACTGGTATTAAGTCGTGAACAAGGTCTTGACCGTTAATTAGGTTTTCTTGCTGTTGGCCAGAGTGCGGGGAGCGCAACGTTGACAGTGATTTATTCTAATTTACGCATGCTTGAGACAGAAGTTGTGAACGTGTTCAGTCCAATTTTCCACCACTTAAAATCGGCTTTGCTCTCGTAAAAAACGGCTTCCGATGCGTCATTGTAAACTCATTAGGCTTCAGCCTTTCTCTGCCGCGTTAAACTCTCACAACACTCGACAGCTATCTCAAATTCCACATGCTGATTTTCTAGCTCAGCCTGGACGATCGGCTACGATTGTTGAGAGATATTTTCTGAAACTGAAATTTTTCGCATTTGATCAATACAGACAGAAAGAAAGCTAAATATAGCAACAGCAAGGCCGCTATTTTTGGAAGTGCTAGAGAAAAATGCGAGAAATGCTAAAAAAGTTAAGAGATTTCTCTAACTAAACTAAGGATTTCTCTAAAAAGAGAAATATAAGTAAGATCGTTTCTTATGTTTTGAAGGCGAATTCTGAGTCATATAAAAATGTTACATTTTGTACTAAATTGTACGTCGTTCAGGGGTCTACGCTTCTACACGTGCCTCTAAAACGTGGTTTAAAGTGTAGAAATTTTACCACAGTGCACCAGTAACTCGCCATTTCATGTAATAGACAGTTTAATTGAGCTCTTAACGAAAAGGAAATGGCGCAAACGGCGGGCGAAGTTTGCACACGTATGTTAGCTACGATATAATTGTCCAGCTTAGCGTTCAAGTGCGAAGCGTCGCAAAAACAGGCACAAGCTTTTGCACATATGTTACCACGATGTCATCCATTCAATTTTAGTGATGTGAAAAAGATCATTTTGGATTCAAATATTTGTGTGTCTGAGAAATATAGCTACTAGATTTTGATAGCTTCAGCAGCTGTGGAAGTACGAAATACTGAAAGTAAGAAGTAAGACAAGCTACCACGTCCCATGTGGTCACTACTAGATCATGCAGATTTTCCGACATAGAGAGATTTCAAGATATGAAGATCAGTAAACAACGCTAACTGAATGGACCTGCGTCCATAGAGACACACCCACGCACATGCAGACCAGCAGTCTTAACGTAAGCAAAATACTTGCGCATTGCAGGAGGTATTTGTGATCCTAACTGACTAGAAACTCTGAGAAAATCCTTAACCGAAGACTTTGCTTTACACTAGTACTACACTAAGTCCTAATACAACCGCGCCATATTGCATGCAGTTCTCTGTTGGTTATAAGTTCCTCAACACAACACAAACCAGACCCATGTCCACGACACAGATAAGGCCAAACAAAACAGAATATGTTATGAGGTTTTTGACGTAGCCAGTTATTATCGATTTAGGACAGATTTCAAGACCACATGCACATCCCTAGAAACAACAAGAATTGAGAACAAAAGACTACAAAATCTTTGTAATCAAAACAACTATTTGGGAGAAAGCACAGTTTATGCCAATTACGCACTATAAAACACTTTGGATGCAGAATCTCAAGTTATTAAATAACGTCTTTGATACTATCCTTGGAACAGTTCTTAATTAATGTTTGGAAATAACATAACACAGTACTCTATTGCTGACCGTCTGAGCTAACTATTAAAAAAAAACTCATAGGTCATCAAACAGAAACCTTAGTAACATAAACACACCTCCGCAACAACACAAACCTTCTAGACACTTTGGCTATAAAACGTACGTTTTATTTGAGAATTGTTTGCGCTACAACGAACACAGAAAAACAAAGCAGTG
Organism: Virgularia gustaviana; assembly: GCA_025770025.1. Classification (NCBI taxonomy): domain Eukaryota; kingdom Metazoa; phylum Cnidaria; class Anthozoa; order Scleralcyonacea; family Virgulariidae; genus Virgularia; species Virgularia gustaviana. Next base: position 27,399 of record JAOTOK010066069.1, read on the forward strand.
TATTTTAGGTATATTCAAACTGCGAGATTGTTTTTTAAACTTTGTAATGAATGACCCTTGAAATTTTAGTCCTGGAAAAACTGATGATTTTTTGATGTATGTATTACAGCTACTTCATCTTCTATAACACATTCTCGACAATATTTGTCAATTCTCCCCTTAAAAGTACTTGATTAATCTTAACTTAGCTGTTAAATCTGATATCGTTAGAAATCTGTGACTGAGTGAAGATGAGTGACTACGAGCAATAGCTATATATTAATATGGATGCATGTTTAATGTTTACTTATGTTAAGACGTGAGTTACGAGTCTTTGATAGCAGATCACGTCCGTTGTACAAAGGCCGTATAGCACCAATGCACCATCTAATCGATAGCGATTCCTTCAAGTTTTGATAAATTGGCCAAAAAACTGTGAAATTACTGATCTGGACCCCATAATGGATCTAAGAACTAAGAGTTTAAAATATTAATTATTTAGAACCATCTAATAACCATTTAGAACTATATAATAACTATTTAGAACCATATAATAACCATTTAGAACCATATAATAACTATTTAAAACCATATAAACTCGGCGTATACACGATTGTGCCAATTGACTGAATTGCTCTGCAGCTACAGGTGCACTCCGTCTGATTACGATGAAATTAGGCGTGTGCTTAAATTTTAAAAAGGTTAAACTTATGAATCCAACTGCGAAAAGTTACCAGAAGATTAGATTAAGAAAAATTATTTTGTCTTGGCAGTTATATATATAGCAAGTCATGAGTGATCACAATTATTACTAAGAAAAAAAGAGAATTACGAAGCTAAGCGTCCGTCATATGACTTGGTCTGTCACGAACATTTAATAAGAAAAAATAGTTGAACAATGTTTAGTATTTCAACAAGTATTAAACATATCTATAGCCAGTGAGAAAAGAACATACCCCCACGGAAATTGTTCTCATTAATTGTGCTATTATGAGAAAATGCCCTAGTCATGTAAACAGTTTGAATTAAAGACAGCGCCACAACATGAGTTGCTTGAGAGCCTAAGTGAGCTTATAATGCTGATCTGCTTAGTTTTCACGCCTACTTCACGCAAATTGCATATTAATGGTAGCCACGAGAACTGCAGTGGTCTTGGCTTCCTTTCTCCTAATTACTTGTCAAATAAACAAACACCTTGATCGAACCGTTTGCGCTGAGAGGGGCTTTAGTCGCGTTGAGAAGCTCGTTGCTGTAAATACGGCGTGCGCGACATTAAGATACTTTACTCAAGTGCATTCATACAAGGACGGAATTCGATTACACTCTCTCATAATTGTTTATTTAACGAAACGACGACGTGACAACGCCGACCAACCCGAGGCGAACTTTGTCAACTTGCCATAACCACTCTAGTTTTTCAGTCCTCAATAAAACCCATCTCCGAAAACCAACTTCCCTGTTACACAGGTACCCCCTCGAACTGGAATAATAGAATTCTTCATCATGCATTTAGTTAACCTTTATGTTCAAATAATACCTTAGACTTTTACTCGGCCTAACGCCAGACGATTTTACTTATCAAGGGGAAAGCTCTAAGAGCTCTCATGCAATATATGGTTAAAGTGATGAGATTAGGGTTAGATTTATGATAGGGAATCGAATCAAAGTATGGATTAGTTTTAAGATCAGAGATTGGAGTACTCCTGATGACGTAATAGCACTACTAGCTGATCACGTGATCTGTTTTTCCTCTTCGGGAATACACGGCACGAGGGGATGATTCAGTGCCAACCAATAGCATTGCTAGCTTTGTATTTGAATTTGTAATGGATAACGGTTTTGTTATGAGTTCAGTTTTCAACGAACTGTGTGTGATTAGGTTACCTAGCTTTGCTTACGTTTGGTCATGAAACAATATTGCAAGCAATGTTCTACAATTATCCTTCAATTCTGCCAACAACAATCTCTCATAAAATCATAACTTGAACACATTGTACAAAATTAGTACAACTTTGTTGTACAAAGAAAATGAACACTTCATTTAAAGGACGTAGTCCATTGTGCGCATTTCGTCTTCCCATAACAATGGACAGCCTTCAAATACAAACATTGTCCTAAATTGACATATTTTAAATCTCTAGTTTATATATTTATCAAGCCGATAATAAACCAAAACACTTTTAGATATTTAGTTTACATAGTATCGTATTTTAAGACCGAAGCAGTAAGTTGAAATATGTAAACAAATAAATAAAACAGTTGCATGGTTACATTCTGGGTGGAGATGCCCTTAAACTACACATATACCTACACTACGCCAGATGATACCAGATTATCATGTAATATGTCCTTTGGCAATTACTTTAACCCACACGATTTAACTTGTCAGAGAGAGAACATTCACATAAAAAACTACTATCAATAAAAATGCTGGAAAAGGGATCTCAAAAGGAACAATCTAGAAAGGTCCATGGTCAGCCATGCAACTTTGAAAAAGCCGGCGCGACAATTACACGAAACAATTCCACTTGTCTATTGCATGACAAGAGCTGTCGCATGGAAATAACGAGAAGAGAACTATCGCCCTAAATAACTTCGAATATTCAACTCTGTTGAGTGCCAGAAGAAATTCTATCTTCCATAGGAGCCAAGGGTAAAAACGACAAAATCTGGACCTCTCCAAAAATGGACCTTAATAACCGATTTTAAGACAAGAAAATCGATGTTTTAAAAAATATGGAAATAAAAGAAATAAAATAAAGTTTTCACTGCGTTTTTAGTTACATTCAATTATGCCAATCGTTCTTAAAGTTAAAACACTAAACTATATAATCATATATGGTATAGTTTCTCAATTTCTTCGCGTGCATTATGTAGCAAGACCAAGGGTTCTCAAGTATCTCTCAACGAACTAGGAACTTGAACCTAAAACATAAAACTTTGGCAACGGGTAAAATATTTCCACAGGATGCAATATTATACGACAACTCAGTGCATTTGCTAACCACCTGTTGTAGAAAAACCAAAACATCTGTGTAATATGACAATCTTTCGTATCCTCCTGTTGCACTTTGGATATCCTCGTATACTACCGTATGATTTGAGGTACTATTTATAGCTGTAGAAACAGCTGGCCTAGTTTGAACTTTTTTGATACTTTCATACCAATCATTGCAACTGCATTGCAGGCCAGCTGACTCACTCAAGTGTTGTCGACCTCTGTAAGAGCGAAGAAGGTTGAGTCAAGTACTTCATTCGAGCTATGAGCTATGTATAGCTATATGTTACATGCATGGCTTATTTGACTTGTATTTCTATATGTACAGTATTGTATCACAACAACAGATACTGCATCTAGTCTTTACCAAAATATACATCCGGCTGCGTTCCTATATGGCACAGGAAAAACGTAAAACAGAAGTTGATACATGGTTGGATAAAACGAATATCCAATGCAACCATATCACTCAGGAGCTCTGAGAAAACTAGACCAAACAACAATAAAGGGAGGCCCCATGCAAAGAGAAACAGTTTTGAAAAACCTGATAGAGGATATATCCACTCTAATCAATTAAGGAAAGGTTCTCACTGGAGCTCCAGACCTCCATAGAGAAAATATGCAGTTAGACTAGAACTGATAGAGCTATCCAGTATAACCAGTAGTAGTATAACACTAGACCAATGAAGGATGGTCCTTACTGAACCTCTAGGAAGAACAGTTTAGCTAGAACTGATAGAACTATCCAGTATAACCAGTAGTAGTATAACACTAGACCAATGAAGGATGGTCCTCACTGGACCTCAAGGGAGAACAGTTTAGTTAGAACTGATAGAGCTTTCCAGCATAACTAGTAGTGTAGTATAACAACAAATAAAGGGCCATATACTTATACATTTGAATATCTACAATTATTATAAGTAGAGCTACTGCAGTTCTCGCCTCAGTTCACAACTACTTAGTTTCGTTTTTTTACATCTTAGCAATCAATATATTAATTTAGATGGGTTTTTCAATTAAATCAGCTATACCGACAACAATCCCCAGCTTGGACGACCTAATTGTAAAGTAGCCAATGGCTTTTCTTCCGTTCTAACAACTTTGAAAACAACTTTTATTAAATTTTAGCCTCGTTCAAAACGACTTGCGGGTCAAAAGCACACCGACCATGCAAGAAAGTGTGAAGTACATTATACCCCCCAGGATCCTCTGCTACCCCTGGCACGCGCGGCGAGGCTGTGGCGGTCTATATATAATATATTGATGCAAACACATCTCCCAGGACGACTTATGCTTCTTTCTCTTTCGTACATGGTTTACACTTTGAGGAGCCCCCTGGAACGGTGTGCTTCCCCTTCAGGAAGGAACTCATTTTTTATCCCCTATGAAGTATATCAATAGAAGAATATATCTAGCTATAATATTACTTATATTGAGCAATTGAGCCGCTTTACTTTACAACTATAAACTACAAACTGACAAAAACGAGGTTACTGTTTAAATCGTGTACAGTAGTTATAGCCAAGAATCAAGACAGACCAAAGTATAATAAATCAGGTCGATCTTTCAGGCAATAACCAGAACAGCTGGTCCGCGCTATCTTTAAAAGTACTTGATGTTTTCAAACACTTCATTGTGTCTCTTTGTGAAAAATTATTCGAATGATGATACCTCACTCGAACACGCGTTCATCACGTTCCCCTTGGGGCTTGTCCGATCATCCACGCCATGTAATACCGCGCTCTGATTGGCTAACGCATCGCGGCACTTCATATCGGCACATCATGCACTGTAGTATTTTACTCGAGCTAGCGTGACAACATTCTGATCAGTGATGAATTTGGAAAACTTGTTAACAAACAGATGTAGTTACTCGTTGGTAGAGGTTGATTTACCAGGCGCGTAATCGTATGATAAAAAACAATGCCAAGCATAGTATACTGCCAAACTAATAGCCATGAACAATAGAATAGTATAGCTATAAAAGAAAGAAAAATTATGAAACGTAAATCAATTTTTCTCTCTTTATATTATTGTTCATAATTCTTTATCAAACAATATTAATCTAGGCATTGATTTTTATCGTACTTTATACTCGTTCTTACCACAACACGTACATATAGATTTCGCCATCACAAAAATCGCACGGAGAACATTTTGAATTTGATGGTTCACTAAAGATTTGTAGACAGAAGAAAGAATCGTCATAGTAGCTAAGCTATTTTGTGAAATTTCGTTCTTTGTAGCTATTTCGAAGTTTTGAATTTTTGAACTCCTTTCAAGTTCCCCGGTCCATTTTTCCAAACTTTTACAAACGTAGCTATTTTCAAGGTCAAACGACCCACACAAATACTTCAGGAAAATAAAATAAAAGTTTGCACTTGTCCACTAGGGGTATATACACTCGTAATTTCTCTTTTTCACTTTTGCGGCACGTTTGCCTTGAACTATTAAATTATCAAGTTCAGCAATAACCGGAGAAATACCTCATTGCATTTCTTCTGAAACGCGATGAAAATTAGCACTCGTGTTTATGCAATAATCACATTAATTATGCCATTTATAAACACCAATTTCATTTTTTTTCTATTTCTAGTATATACAGGAACCAAAAAGACTGCAAAAAGACTGGCTGTAAATGATGATACGTGAGTATTTCAATCAAGTGTATAATTGTAGTGCATGTCTTGTAATTTTTAGACACGCCCGAAGGGGCTGGTATATTGTGCTCCAAGGAACGAGGGCGGGTTTTCCATCAACGCAACGGTACACTTGTGACGCGTTTGATTGCTTTATTGACACACAAATTGCTTGTAGTCCCTGTGGACTTAATTACACTATTAAACTATCACTACTAGTAATTTAGCGGTACTTTTTAGATCTCTAAATGATTTATCATACAGTCACGATAGAAAATTTCACGGTTGCTTTGCAATGGTCGACTTTGATTAGCACGTGCAATGCACGAGGAACAACTACCCAAGGCTTGACGTTCGGTTTGCGTGGTTATCTCATCAAATATATAATAGATAAACTTAATCAGAAGTATCTCAGGCAGTTAGCTTTTCTCGTGCAGTAACACTGTACCTTACTTGCTCTAGCTATAGGGAGAACAGTTTAGCTATGGAAAATAACACTAGGCCTCTCTCAGTGGACCTCTAGGAGAAACAGTTTCTAGAACTGATAGAGCTATCCAGTATAACCAGTAGTAGTATAACACTATATACTAATGGTCCTTACTGGACCTCTAAGGAGAACAGTTGAGGTAAAACTGACAGGGATATTCAGTATAACAAGTAGTACAACAAGGACCAACAAGGCGTGCCTCCCTTTTCTGTTAGAACAAACTAAATTTTCATCTATGCCATACCAGTACATTAATATCTATTACAAATGCAGTAATTCACCTTGTTATTATCATATATCTCGAGCCCTTTTAGCAATTCTAGATTTAGTTGAAGCAATTCAATGCTTATCTTGACGACACGATCCTTTGCCAAATTAATTATATTGACACTGTACTGCAGTCACATTTCCAAAATGTTCTTTTTTCTGATTTTTTTATGATTTGTTTCAACTTGAAACTACATACCATGCATTGAAGTTACAAGAGTTTTTGAGTTGTATTAGAAAAATTGGCTTAGTCCTCTTTTTTTACGCCAGTCTTATATAATTTAGACTTATTCAAGTAAGAAGGAATTGAACAATCAACTCCACGAGTTAAAAATACAACTAAGCTTCTTTATAGCTACGTTCGTTCAAAATCCCAAGGAACCTCGCATGAAAGATATAACCTTCGACAAAAGTGAAATTTCAACTGTAGTATATGTGTGAACTTTGTACATACGACAATATAGGGTTGGTTATGACCAATTTCATATGGCTTACAAGCTACAAACTACAAACTATCAACATTTTAAAGGAAATATTCGATTAAAGTTACTGTAATATAGCTACTAGAGCTATCTATAAACGCAGAAAATGAATGCGGTAGAACACACTGAGTTATATGGAAAATAAACGAATTGAAATTCTAGAACTCGTTAACATAGTTTAGCCTGACCAACAACAAATCATTTCCTAGCGGGATAAAACTATAGATGCAATCTAGTGGATTTTTTTATTCAGTCAATCCTGTTTAATTAACAGCCAAGTGGTTTACCAATTCAAAGAAATAATAAGTTAATGCGTTTTAAATGACTAATGGAGCAAGACAAAGATAGCCTTGGAACTTTAGGTTATTGAAGGTTGTGTAAAAAACTTCACCTTCACAGTCTTTTTTTTAAAAAAAATTCCTACTGACAAGTTGCTGTTTAATTGCCATCAATTTCCATACTTAGGTATTAACTAAATCATAGAACTGTCTGCCTTATAATAAGTGATAAACTAACAGTCTATATCTACGACTTCTTTCTCTTTATGGCATATATATCATGGCCTAAAACAGCCAACAACAATACACAACAACAACTTCCGAAAATCCTACAGATGTCATTGAGAAGCACATAGATATGTCAACGAAGTCATACAGAGCCTCCTAGATTGATGATAAAACCTTGGGATTAGTTCAACTAAACCGATAACTTATTTACAAGGAATAACTGTACATAATAAGCTGTAATTTTGCCTGGATTCATGCGTCTTTCCTCGCTTTGAAATTATTTCAACTTATTCAACTCTTTCATGTTGCTGTCAACCAACTATTATATTTTACTCTTGATTTCTGTGTAATACCGTACGTGATACTAGACAATGATTGTCAGCTACCTCAATGTCGTGCATGAAAGAGATATAGTTATAAAACTACCTTCATACTGAGGAAAAAAAACTCGTTTATTCCCAATTTTTACAACCTAAAGTAGACAACGACTACAAGCCTCGTTCCGTAGCCACTCATTCGATAACAACTTAATATACATGTACAAAACATGTAGCAACTTGACGAACTAACAGCGTTGTTACAACTTGATGGCCATAAGGCTGTAGCAACTTGACGAACTAACAGAACTAATAGTTCTTCTTCTGCTGCGGATTTTGAGATTTATCGATGCAAGTAGGAAACTATAGCAGAGTTCGTATTATATAGCAAGGCTTGTACAACACCATATGTGACGGGAGAAATTGTTGAACTCATTTCTGGAACTATAGTTATACCATAGTCTTGGATATGATTAATGATTTTTCTTGTCTGAGCCTTACAGCGTAAAAGGTTATGGTTAAGACACGATGATAGGTCATGTCAATAACATTAAGTTGAAGTTAGTGGCTCAGAAGTTCATCACATTAAACTATAATACAACATTTCTAGCAAGCCAAGCCAATTTCGTGAAATTCCAATTCTCCTTAACTAGCTATAACTGTTAAAAATACCAAATACGTAGCTATATACCATGTATAGCTTTCTCGGAAGAAAATATCATAGTTTTTTCACTTAGTATATCATAACCAACTTATTTTGAGGTTTTGTCCTGATATCATATGCATATGCTATATTAACCTATTCAGGCAACGAAGACTGCGTCTTCTGCCCAAAAAAGGGGACATATCGTTCATTCTTATATAATAATTCTTAAAACTTTCCTCCAATATATAGAATGTGATATAGTTTATACCTCAGTGGGTGACAACTGAGGTAACTATATCATATTCTTGCTCTGCCTATGCGGTATTGAGCACCCTCGACATTTCGTCGTCGAAAATGATAAAACTTATATGGCTCATTTATTATCATTTGTCTCTAAAATATTATCAAAAAGAGTTATGGTGCTCAGTTGAAAGTAGGTGAATAATGGTTGTTTCAACTGGTTTGTGGTATAAATGTGGAACTTAATCAACAAAATGTTGGCAAACGCGAACACAAAAACATGCAATGGGCCATCAGTTACGCTGAGGCTTTACAAACGATGACAAGATGTGTTTTTTTCTTCTTAATCTTCGCGAGGCATTACGCACTCTCGTTTTCAACTCTGCATGACTACCTGGAAATAGCCTACATATATATAGTATAACAGCTTAGGGAAACCTTTGCTTATTATTTGACTTTTTGAGTGAACACTGCACAGGGCACTGTTTTACAAATGTAGTTTAAACCGTGCAGATCTGAAACACTCACGTTATTTGCTCAACACTAAACTACTGTGTCGTCGTTCTACTAAAAACAAAGGCGGAGATAAAAGCATGTAAAACAGCATGTGGAAATGTTTATAAAAGTTGGATCTTCCTGCTTCAAATTCCGGTGTTTACGAACCATTCAGCGTTCCTGCTGCGTGGAACACGAAAAATAATACTTGGTATTCAAATAATCACTTCGATTATAAGCAGCAAAATAGGCGAGCGACCTTGTATGGGGTACGACGAAAACGCGGTAAACTACGTGAAAGAGTTCGGAAAGTTTGCGGTTGGTCCTTCGAGAATCATGCGGTCCACGTTACGAGTTAGTGGGAGCCATATTGAAGCAGTTATCAAGGGTAATTGCTTTGTGAATTATTTCAACTCCAGCACAATATGAAGGACTATTAAAAGCCACAGTGTCTTCCTCAAACCACTTGGCCGTAATTAGAACACAGCATCTCTTCCTTCCTTGATGCAGCGTTAAAAACAGCGGTACCCGATAGGGGAGGGGTTCGTGCCGGCGCTTCATCAAACGATCACGTTGTAGTAAAATTAAACCAGCAAGTTTGTCAATAATTGTGGGAGGTTCGTATTGTACTTAGCACGCGCCTGCATAAGTGTGCAGAAAACATCAAAACAAGAGTGAAAAATATTCAGAGTGCCGTCCAAATCTAATCTATAACTTTAAGTTGAAGTCTCACGCCTCGGTTTACTTACAGTAGACAGTGAGATATTAGTAATATAACAAAATGAGATATTTCTCATATATTCACTCGTGAATTTTTCCACCAATTCATTCAGTCGGTCAAAGTGGTTACAACTTGGTGACGCTCGTGAACGTGAGAAACGGAAAGGTGAGCAAGGAGAGGGAGGTTTTTGACAAGAAGAAGGGGAGATTAGCTGTAGCCCTAAATATATTCTGTGGATTTCTTTTTCGCCCGTAAAACATTTAGTTGGAGCAAAAAAATTACAATAGTATTGGCTCAAAGCAAATTAGTGTAATCTTAAATGAAACTCTAGTTTCCTTTGGTGTCTAGTTATACTAAATAAAACATGATGTAACGACCCGTTATCTTTTACTCGTCTTGCAACCACCATATTTTTCAATCACCCACAAACGTACTCGCTGCGTTTGTTCGTAAAATATTGTCTTATCGGATACGAACTAATAATAACCCACAACTAGTCTTGTCGCAGTTCGGTGACATAATATTGTCTTTATATATGTATATCTATCGTGATGTGGCGATCAAGCAGCATATACATCCGAAGACTTTTGTTTGCGTAAATCGTTGCTTTTTTAACTATAGCTGCATCGAAATCGCTTCCTCTAACAGTTTGTTAACCTTGATTGATTATGTTTTACGTAACACGACTTGGCCAGGTCGCCGACCTTTATCCGACAGCATGTTGCAGTAACAGCAAACTGATTACTAGATCCAATTAACACAGGATAAGACTGATAAGAGGCAGTACGTGTTGCTCATTTCAACATCCACTTTAAACTGATTTGAGGTTGACCAATCTTACTCATTCAAAGAATACGACCTTGCTACCTATGGGCAATCATATCTGTATATTCTGGGTATATGTGTATTATATGGCTATACATGCATGACTCACCGTTACGTTTGATATGAATGTGGAATACTTGCATCACTTCACACTTGTGGTCTGCTTCGAGACGTTCTTAATGAGAGCGCATTCGTACCTTGCGCGCTTATATAATCAACACCTGATATACCCACTGTCCATCGATCGGGTCTGGGGGGCAAATATATTAAATACAACACTACGAAGTATATAACTACATGTTGTTTGTATGTATAATACCCTCCCAGTAAGATAATTCATTAAAAAAATATCACGGTTCAAATATCTTACAATTGGCAAAACACACTGACGGACGGAGGTGAGCATTCGTGCCCGTAGGCGCAAGCTGAGTTCGAACAGTAGAAGACATGCTGATTCGGTGCTTGGTATACCTCTCGCAAAACAATACACGCAGCAGTAGCGAGTTGACGTCATAACAAACCAACAACAAATAAACAGTGTTAACATACCAAGCTATAATATAATGTAATCCTATACCCCACTACAACTATAGCTGCCACGGTATTCAAGGTATTCACGGTATTCAAGGTAATCATTTATCAACATTTATTAGTAATTATTTAACTGAGGTATAGAAAAATGTAACTTCTACATTTTTATTATTCTTTTAAAAAATTCATTATGCATTCATTCATTAAATCAATATTTAATCACAAAATACGGATTTATTAATTATTAATTAACATTAATTAACTAATTAATCAATAGCAATGTCACTAGAATCGCGTTTTATCAATTTTTACATATTTTTATATTGACTTGGTTCTGGACATAATATTATAATAATATTATATCTATAATAAACTCATTGATTTTAAAAACGCTATTTACTACGTCTTGTTTCCATAAACAATAGAAGGGAATTGTTAAATTACCCGTCAAGGCTGATCAAGGCAGAGCAAGTTAATCTTTAGCAGAATCAGGCTAAATTGTAAGTCTTCCTCTTTAAAAATAACGAATATTTTATTCACAATGCTTCATATTTCCTATACTGTTCCTAGCATTTTGTTATAGCTACTTTACATTGCTTTTTGTTTCAAAGAATTCCTTTTTACACATTCCAGAAATGTTCCAAATACCGTCGCGTCATGGGAACTTCTCAAATTGGTTTCGAAAAGAATACTAAACCCTAAAAAACTTCTATAATCACCAGAATATAAACAAACTAAAGTTGTTTACAATAGGTAATAAAAGTGCAAATATGTCTAGCAGCTTGAACAGGACAGACACACACGTATTTTGTGACGGGTAAACATTCTTTGATCCATTCTGAAAGTTCCAGCACTGACGAGTAAGTTTTTTATTGATAAACAACGATTCTGTATATGAAAAAGGCCATTAAGAACTATATTTTATACTTAGATTCAGTTTCATTTCATTTTATTTGTCACAAAAGGTGAAAAGATAACAGTCACAGGAAAACTCTCAGTTGCTAACTGTCCAGTACAGAGGAAATATAAAGCTCAGTAATAATGTAGTGACTGGCCAGGCAAGGACGAAGGAATGGCGGAAAACCATGTAACTTTGAGCTAATGTTGATAGTGCTTTCCAAAAGCTTCAGTTTGATATATAGACCAGCGTCCAATGCCAAGTATTTTTCATCCAAAAGCAGAAAAACTACATTATTTCCCGTAGCTTCAAACCAACTGCAAAAACCTGCAGCTAGGGACAAATTTTTATTTCATTCAACCTTCCCCCCTGCTGACTTATCCTTCCATAATTCTATCGTCAGTTATATTGTAGCTACAATGAATAACCACACGGCCAGTAGTTAGTTGAATAGTGTTTATGTTTGTCGCATCTTGAAACAACAAAGTTAAAGTAGGGATCAAGATCTCAAAGTCACAACAGGAACTTCCCAATATAAGTCGCGTTTTTTCTGCGTTGCAGGAGAAAACGTGAAAAAAAGTCTTTCCTTAACAACGGAAGGTTGTAATAACTTAGGGTTGTAAACACTGCAAAAATACTAAGAAAAATGTAACGAGGTCGTTTGATCACATGAAATAGAACCTTTATGAAATCCAATAGCTATCACTTGCATATTGAAGCACATTTTCCGCAGTCAGTAAAGACGTGATTTTTAGCATAGTGGAAATAAAAACTTACTATAATTTTCCGATAATTGTTTAACCGAATTATGCACATCTCTTATCTTAATCACAGTACACTGGCTAATTTTTCCAGTTACTCATCTTTTAATATAAACACGACAAGAACCAGAGTTCCTCAGATTGACCAATCACAGTAGGAGACGCACTGAACCTCGTCTTATGATTGGAGCATAGTTTTCCACTTGACCAATCACAGAACAGGGTTTTTAACCCCAAGGTTGTCCAATCCATAAAAATCATAGTTTCATTTTAAAATTTGATCATAGTCGATTTATACTAAAACGACCAGTATGCTACTTGTCGCCTCTTCATCATTAAACACTAAATTCGACAAAATAACAACCTCAAACGTGTGTTTTGAGTACTATTCTTGTAAGAATAATAAAGAATTCTATCTATCTATCTATCTATCTTAATGTCTGAGTCATTTTCTTTCCCGAAATATCTTCCCTTTAACTTCAATCTTCTATGTATTAACTTTCCTCTACAGGAAGAAAGCAATCAATATCTTAACTTTAAATCTTTCTTACTCTTTAAAGAGAAAAAACTAATTATAACTAATTGACGTTTCTCTTAACATGGTTACAACGGAATGAAAATGTAGATTTATTGTGGATCGATACGTTGCAACATGTTCATGTGCATGCATCTCTTCCTCCACATTTTATTTTGTTTTGTTTTTGTTGTGGATACAACAAGCCAGATGACTATAGCTGAATGTACCACCCAAGCTTAGCTTAGAGTGATTCCACCACCAAGAGGAAACAGCTTCAAGTGCTTTTTGTGAAAGTGAAGAGCATGATCATAATCTTAGCTGAACTTTCCATCACCAATCTTCCGGCTGAACAACACCAAGGTAAACGGCAGCACGCGTGCCATAAACAGCAAAATAGGATACACAATGATTTGACAACCTCCACTGCGTTCTCATCTATACTTTGAAGTAGACGGAGCACTTTGAACCACTCTTGTATTGTATTTTGACAAACGAAATAAAGTCCAAGAAAAATAAGGATGAAATATTTCTTCGTATACATTGGCAGCAATTGTCGACCAAGACAATGAACTAATGAAAAGTCTTGAGAAACAGAAAATCCTTCACATTTATTTATCATTTAAGATACAAAATTGACTCATAATTACCAAAAGGTGATTGTGCATGTTCTTTATTATTAACCCCTTGTGGTCAGGAGGGTCCACATTGACGAGTAAAATCGTCTGGCGTTAGCCAGAGTAAAATCTATAAACACCCTGTTGGACCCAAAAGGGTTATTACTTAATTAAACTGAATAAGTCATGAACTACAATCAAACACAAGGCTCTTTCTAGTATATTATATCTTAGTAGGCTATTGCATAATATAACTTTTAAAAATATGATATAAGTATTGAATCAAGTCAATAGTATAATAACGTAAAACTGAAGTGGAACAAAATATTTTAAGAATTATTTGGTATCGGATGCATGAGTTTACGTAAAAACAGAAACATTGTGCCAAGTCATAAATTATATATCAACTAAGCTGCTATTGATTATTATAAAGTGGGTAGATTATCTCGTGAGCTTATAATAAGCTTTTTACAGGTCAATAGTTCTTAACGTTCAAATTCTTGGTTAATTAAGCTAGTAAGTAATGAGGAAGTCAAAACTAACTACGAACAATATATACCAATCCTAGGTCCAAACAATATCGTCATTTTTGTTTAATTTCTTCTCTATTTTTCATAACTCGGCGCGACTACAGAAAATAATAGTATTATATTACTGAAAGTTTACTTCAGTTTACATGGAATATTGTTCTACTCAATTTAGTAACTGCAGTTCTGCCATTTTGCCCAGAACTAAGTTAAAGTTGAACCCATGCACGACGTGTATTCAGAAATACAGATCGGTATATTAGTTGATTATAAGATCCACCTTGTAATTCAGCAAGATTGCAGAAGCTCAACTTTACGTCAAATAACGCGAATCTCTGTCACAAATATCAAAACACTTGCATCATAGTTTCTTTGTTTCTTATCCTATGTTAAAAACACTCAATACTCAGGAATTTTTGCTCAAGAATTTAGTTACACAAAAATTTCAAGAAGGAAGTGTTTTCGACGTAAAGACAAAAACACACCTAATATATAATTAATGTTATGTATTTAATAAAATCTCTTGGTGAGTGAGCTCCCAACCTCCCACTCATTTTCTCTCAACCCACAACTTTTATCCAAACCACAATCCGCAGTTTATGATCAAAATACCACAGAATCAACACGATGTCATCCGACAACACATATTTTATCCGGATATGTTGTGACATCTCGAACGCACAAAGTCGAAACACAAGACCAGCGCAAAGTTGTGATGTAGGTACTTGTAGATGACGTCATATCTGACGTCACAGATTCACCTTGGCCCGGAGGTCAAGCGCACATGGTTACTGCTTCTATTGTTGGTGGTGATAGTGGACATGTTAAACTTGTTAATTTTTCCTGGTGTGTTAAAGTCTTAGATTATAAAATTCTTCAATAATTTATAAAGAAAATTCAAAAAATAAGTATCTAATGAATATTTATAAACGGAGACAAAACTGCAGTGTTTTATTAAAATTCATAGCATTTACTATGACTTAAATCAAGCTTTATCGCTCATAAAACAACTGTCTTTAGCTACATCTCACGAGAGTTAATAAACTAGAAATATTACTAGCCTTCTCAAGCTTATTTATAATTTATGAACTTGGGAACATTATAAAAATACAGAAACGAAAAAGCTCGTTTTTTGGCTCGCGTTTTATTTTCAAAATGTCCTTGGACTTTGCAATGCCCCTGTCTGATATTTTACTATATTGTTTCAGTATTGTAAGTTGTAACCCGTGCATTTTACAATGTGAGCTGTGTGCTTCCCACTTTATTTTTTATAAGTCACAAGGTCTACCAGACGACGACCAACGTTAGCATTCAATAAACACAAATTAAACAAGGCCAATTATAACTCGCATCAAGAATGAAAATAAGTTGGTAACAAAAATAAAGTGTTAACAGCTTTTAACAATAAAACAAACAAAACGAAGCTAAAAATAAACATGTTTTAAAAATATTACTCCGTCGAAAAATAGGCATTATCTTGCAACACGTGGTCTGTTTGCAGCTTTGTATTGTATTGATGTGTATACAACTGAAATTTTAGAAAGAAAATAATTTCTTTTGCACTAATTCTCTGTATGCAGAACGAGTACTTAGCATTATACTGTGGACATCTAGTAGTAAATCATTGTGATTACGGTACACAAACATAGAACAATTTAAATCGAGTCAGATCCAGCTAAAACAAAGTCAACTTGTGAACCTTGTCATGATATTATTCGATCTAACTGGATAGCGTTAGGAGTTGTCATGAGAATAAATTGTCGACAGTTATATATATATATGAAAAACTCGCCCCCAATCCCAATCGACTCGATAGTTCAATTGTTATTGGACCAGTATCCCGACGATGCGGTCCCTAAAACTGATATGTCTTTCAGAAAGTCACTTTCTCTATCAGGGTGATTCTGAAGAGAACCAGACCACTAAATAAGCTTATTTTGCCTGTTTTGATTCTCTACTGCTTTCAGCGTTTTTTCCTCGTATTTTATCTCATTAGAATTGCTATTAGAATAAATATTAGTTTATAAGCGACATAGTCACCATGAGTTCATCTCTAATCCAGAAAGGACCAACCTAGCTAAACTAGCTCAGAATTATTCACCTGGTCTCGGGGCTTCTTCGATGTGGGTGGCCCTGATTCTAATGAGTTTTCCTGCTTCGAGGTGCACGTGCGAACGAACGCCTTCATACGCGGCCACGTTGAGGATTTAAGCGAGCTAAACTAATCGATTTTGGCATTATTTTTACATAGTTTGGTGGATATCGGATGTTTACATATACGAAGCACTCATAATCCAAGTTGGGCCCACCTTGGTGCTATGTCTAGAAGCGAGGAAGTGCCAGGCATCACAAAAACGAACAATACGCGATATCTAGGGATGCGCAAAAAATAACAAGATGATCGCGAAACAACACACGAACCTACGATACCCTCAATGTACTGCAGAACACCGCGATAATGCATGGTTTACGCGACAAGCTTTACAAGCACCAGTCCCGCGCTACCAACTACACCGGCATAGTTTTCACCATATTATTGGAAACATAAACAAAATATCAGCAAAGAACAACAACGGTTCTAATTCTCACCTTGAAAAGCAATTAGAATTACGACCAAGTTCAAATTACTTCAAGAAGTTTCGAGATTGACAAAACGTCTGCGCAATACCGTCCGTATTATAACACCTAGAACAAAAAGATTGTCTGATTAGCCTAAATTTTGGGCCCAACTTCAAATGTTTTCTCATTTCATAATTATAATTAGCATGCTTTAGCTCCAGCTAAGTTCTCACTGAGGCCGTTTCTTAACCTCTATATTTTACTTCACCGCACCATGCCCCCACATACCATACCATACCATACCATACCATACCATACCCTGCACACACTGCACCACACACCGCACCGTGCCTCCACATACCATACCATACCATACCATACCATACCATACCATACCATACCATACCATACCATACCATACCATACCATA
>JAOTOK010066070.1:6481-29595 GCA_025770025.1 Virgularia gustaviana
CAATGTTTACCAGTTTTGCTATACTACGAGTATGAGAGGTTTTTGAAATGCGATCCATTTTGAAACGTTACAGAGTTTGCCACGATGCAAAAAAAACACTTTGTGTGAATTGTGTCGTAAATTAATATGAAGCTAGTTATACTTCAATTTTATTTTCAATATTTTACTCCGGTTTATGAATGGTGTGGTCTGTTGTCGTTGTGTGAACCACCTGATCATTAGCTTTACAATCACATTAGGACTACTATATAACTTGAACACCACGTCAACACACTGTGTTCATAGCTAGTGCATGATGGCTAGAACGGTTCAGTTGGTTATGTGTTGACATATGAACAAACAGTCATTCCCATAGTGCAGTAAGTGAGCCACGGCATTACGACATGCATCAAATCATTTTAAGGCTCATGAGAGCGTGTCCTATCGACAATAAAATCCCTGTGTTTGACTTTAGGCTCCAGGGGAAATCCTAGTTTCTCAAATATTGACTGACACTCGTGAAGGCTCACGATAGATCAAAGAAAAGCGAAGACAAATATACGAGAGCATTAAACATCTCCAGCGAGTGAAAGGTATGCGCATTATTGCTTATGTTAAGATCCTAACAGAAATTAACTTAAACACGAAAAGTAAAGACATCTAGAGAGAGATTCCGTGCTTGTTTCAAGCGTAGTCACATCTGAGTTGAGTCTTAGCGTTCATATGTGAATATGGATTTGATCTGATTTTCAGTAGGATTTTTCCATTAAGGGAGCTCAGTGTGAGTACAATAAAGTAAATGAGATTCCTGTGAATGACACCACCTTGAGATCATCAAAATAGCATCTACATAATTAGTGTTTGTAGACTCGTATCAAAGTTTTGACATGAGCACTTTACTGACAAAGACTTGAAGAACGGCTGATTGTTTGTATTGTGCGCGCTTTGTCTCAACCCAACCAAGGCCGTCAACTTTAATTGCTAATTAACAATTGAAAAGGATCACTGGACCCAACAACTAGATACCCTAACTGTTTTTAAAAGTTTCGAAGAGCAAATTGAGCGTATTCCTAAGATTAATCTGTGATATACTACGTGTGTAAGAGCTCATTGACAAAACAAATACTAGACGAGTGCGCTTTATTTGAAACGGGACCATCCCACAAGTAGTTCGGCCGGAAAATGCCACCGAAACATTGCTTGTTGTTGCCGTTGGCATTTTTTTAGAATATCTATATGTTAAGAAATCACATATTGATATATATTATTGCATTGTGTGCACCATTTTCTCTGATCAGATCGGTGCGCCGTGGACCACAATTCCATTATATTATAGTGTGTTATATAAGTATTATAGTTGAGGGTTGCAAATAAAATTCTTTGGGTCCTAAATAATTTTATGTAATTGGCTTGGAACGTCATTTGGAAGTGTAGTTGAACACAGGAGCCTAGTTTCACTCACACACGGGGTTTCCCATATTTATCTTAAGGGCATCCCCACCTTACGAAACAATTGAAAATAATACTGCTCAGTATTAGCTGGTAAAAATGAATGTTATCAAATCAATGTGTTAGTAAATTTGGTATAAATTTGTGTGAAAAGGCGAAAAAATACGACATTTCTGGTCAATTATAGGGGATAATTTAAAATATATAGAAAATGATTCGTTGTCTAAATCTTTAAGTCAGAAACATGATCCAAAGTATGCGCATGCTACGCAATTTACCAGTTATCCTACATCTCTTGGCCGCCAATGTGAAAACTGGGTGGCCTGTGTAGTGGGGTTAAAAGTGTCATTTCGGTTGTTTATAGTACCCAGCGGTCATGTTAGACCATTTTATATAGTCATCAAGTAATGACCCACCGTTGGGATGGACAAGCAAGTTATTATAGTGTTACTGGGGTAAAACGTTTATATATGGTTTGAAAAAGTATATAGAATCTGAAGAACCTTTGATCATCGTATTACGTGAACTATCGTAGAATATTAAAAGTGATAATGCGAGAAAGGTTTATTAAGATACCAGCGCAGTGAACTAGAGATCCACTGATCCTTTGTTAATTGATATATTGCTCAAATATGTGCGCTGAACGACCAGGTTCTTATGTATATACCACCTGACAAGTTTAATTTGCGTCATCTTATCATGTATTTTCATTGAATCAATTACAATTTTATTGGTGGGGTTGGGAGTTATTGCGTTATAGTTGTCTATATTCTGCCCGGTTATCTATCATCACTCATCACTTATCTGTTTTTCCTGCATATACCACGTGTGATGTATACATATAAACACGCGAAAGGAACTTGGCCTTGACTAGATATATGTCCGCCCTTTTGACCGAGTGCATTAAACTCAGGAAGAAATTAAAGTTGGTGTGTTCAAACAATACACGGAGACAATTACTGAACCATTTCGGTTCCTGAAATGAAAAGGTAAACAGAATCAAAGCAATTAAATTTGGCGCTTCTTATAAACTTGCCAAACCAGAAAAAACATTCCTGTTTAACAAAATCGGATTTTTCTTGCGGCGTTTTACGGCTCTTCTGTAAAGGGGAAAGAAAATTTGTTTTCCTTTCGATTATATGTGAACAAAAAGAGGAGAAATAATTGTCACTAATATTTGCATCATTTCATCTCCCAGCGCGAAAACGTCGTTCAAATTTATCATTTTGCTTTTGTGCAAAGCGAAGTTGTCAGACATAAAATACCACCACTAATGATTTGCTTTATTAGTTTTCCAAGTGATGGCAAATAGACGTGACAAGGTTGTTATGTTCAGCTTTTAATAAACCAGCATCTTCATACTATTGTTTCCTTCATTTACACATCGGCACTGTTTTGTTTATTGATTATTTTTCATGCGATCAACGCCATCCAAATAAAATGACTAAATATCACTGCTATTCGCCCATTCTGATTTGTCCGCAGGCTATCATACCAATCCTACGCACTCTGCGAAGTAGACCTCGTGAAGTCAGTCGGTTCGTATTTGCAGTACATGTCAGTATACACTTTACGCTCAACAAAAGTGTTGGTAGACATATTATCGTTTGTTTTACTCTTCTACGCATGCGTGCACGTGAAAACAATCTTCACTTGGCATTTCCCAATAATTTTGCAAATATTAACGGCTAATTAAAACTGATCTCACATTGTTTACTCACATACTCGTCGTTGATTGGTTTCCATTCATTCCAACACAAAAACTGTACAACGTAAAAGGCGCGTTAATGACGTGCTTGCGACTCGTTGACTCCTTTCTCTGTGCTCAACGGTGCGACATATCACTCTGACTGGATTGAAACACTCGGTAAGACTCTGACAGAACAGAAACAAAAGCCTCAGCCATTGGATACAAATCCCTATTTTCTCAGTAAAACAGAGGCTTACCTCAAAACAGTCTACTACACAAAGTGTCCCAAACCAAGATGCATTCCTCAATAACAGCCAATGTGGAGGAGAATGAAGAGACAGACCAGAACAATAATATTAAGAAAGAAGTAGATTTCACGGATGCTGGCATCGTGGAAAAGCCCCTGGATAACGATGGTAATGTCATTACAGTACGGGTTAGGATTATCATAGCAATTCAAAGAGTTGTTGAGTAGCAATTATCGAAGTATTTCAAGAGGGATTAATTGTATTAATCTTGAGTGTTAGAATAATATACTTTTCGCGGGAGAATTACAATACTTCTATCAACATGTATACTGAGGATGGTCAAATCCAAGTTAAGAGCAAGGTTTTACTACACAATGTCGGGCTGTAAAACTGTAATACAGTTGTGAAAACATGTAATAAACTCCTGTTTTTAATGTAGAGCAATGTGGTGTTGAAAGTCCAGGAAGTCAGTCTCCCGACGATAACACTGATGATCCTAAGAAGAAACGGAAACCAAGGCGGCAGCGTACACACTTCACAACTTATCAGCTTCAAGAACTCGAGGCTTTCTTCGCCAGAAACCGGTATCCGGATATATCAATGCGCGAAGAAATCGCCATGTGGACCTCTTTAACTGAAGCTAGAGTTCGGGTGAGTAATCATGTGCACCAGGATGGCTTGAGCATGTATGGGCTCAGATATCGTGTTCTAAAACGGTACCACTTGCGATTAAAACTATGTCAAAGCAATGCGTATATATGTGGGGTCAATTACGGCCTAAGCCTTGGGATATCCAATACTACTGATCAGTGATTAGTTTATTATAGTGGGATACGGGTTACATGCAGCTGTATATGCATTATACGAGTGTGTGTATAAGAATGTATTATACATACGGCGCAATGCATTGCCGAGCAATATGAACGACGGCCTAGCTACTTGTAGTTGTTTGGAAACATGACCTATATAGATTTACATAGCAACTTTGTCAGTGACCGACAAACATCATTTCGACGTAAGCTGGATGTAAATAAACTCAAACAAAGGTGCACAACTGATAGTTTATAAATATAAACCCTTTAGGTGTAGTTCATAATAGAAAACATTTCGACTTTCAACGTAGTCATAGTGCATGGAATTCTGAATTTCTTGACTTCGTTGATCACCGTCATCACTCTCTGAAGTTCCAAGTAGTTTTCCTAACCTGGTTTGCGAATGTAACATCATCTGACTTTAATTAACTAATAGTGAGGCTGACACCTAGCTGAGTAAAATCACTGAGTTAGCCTACTATTAATGTTTTCCCAACTTGCTGTCCGGTTTTGAGAATATTGTTATTTTAACCTGCCCAACGCCAGAATACCATTACTCTGTCAGTAGGTTTACTGTCATATGATTTTACAGTGAAGTAACCACGACTTCATTACCCGCAGGTCTTGGTAGCCTAAAAGAGTTAAATTAAAGATGGACACTAGTAGCTACGTACTATTAACCCAGTACAGGATTCACGGCCCGTGTACCTTCCCTAGTTATCGGATTTTTGCATCCTAAACTACCTCCCCTAATCTAGTGCAGAACTTTAACTGTTCCGCTGTGGCATTGTACCGATTGACAAAAATCCACGGTTACGCCGCCGTCACTGTGTATGTTATCCAGAGTAAAACGCGATTTTAATAATGGCTACCATCTGTTCAGGTGGCTGCCGGGCTGAGTTTATAACAAAGAGTTATTTATGCTGGCGGTTCCTGCATGCAAGTATAGTATCGAGTTTTGACGACTAATAAATATGATAAAACGTTTTTCCTTACTGTATGTGTTAGACTGTCTTAAAAATAAACTAGTCGCCTTATATATAATGTTAATTATATTTCAGAACAAATTCCCACCCGAATACTACCTTTTGGAGTTCTTTCGTTTTTTTACTAAATAATCTAATTATTTAGTATGAAGTACGTAAGACTGACGACCACTCCAAAACAAAAGTTTGTAATATATTATATACCAGCCGAGTGGTGTAGTCTTCTGGATGACATCGGTACACAGGTTTTGAAAGGACACTGTTTTTGGTTGCTGAATCGCATCCAGTTTTGAAAAGTTAAAAATTTAAAAGGAAATCATCACCTCATTAGATCACCGGTTGAAATCGTCTTCTAACAATAAACTGCGTGGGGTATCTTAGACGTCGCAGCTTTCTGTAGCTCTTAACATTATACATGGTAACTGTGCATGATTTGGAGCGATCTATACTTCATACGAAATACTGCGGTAGATACATGTTTCACAAGAAAGGGAGCTTTCCAATGACCTTTCATTCAAAATTATTTCAATGGTGTGGTTGAATGGGAAAGTTACGATGGCACAGCTTCCGTAACGGATAGGGTTAAAAATCACTATCAAAGAATGATCCACAAACTTTAAAGTGTCTGTACGTTCTGTCATTTCCTTAATGTCAGAAAAGCCCGTAATTTTTTTGGGCCGCCTTAAATAATTACTCATGTCCTGTCAAGAAAAACGAAGATTGATGACCTTGAATCATTAAGGATATTAGGTTATAGCTGCAAAGTAACTTCTGTTTGTTACGTTTCAGCAAAAGGGAACTATAGTGAAGTTCTCGAAGTTCTTCCATTTCAATAGATTTCTGGCTGAAATATGTTTTACTTTTGTCTACCATTCAATAGCTTGTTCACAAAAAAACAACAGGAAAGTTGTCTCGTGTTGCCACGTAAAGACACCTAGGAAAATCTATACACACGCCTCTTCCATTTACAAACATTGCTTTCTAATGTTAAACTCACCATGTTTATAGTGCAGAAGCGCAAGGGAAGCTCTTTGTTTAGAAAGGAAATTAATAAATTACCATGCAAAAGGTGCAGCAAGTTCTTCCCATGCATACTTATAAGCCTTCTTATTTGGACTTACATGTGCTTGTTAGGTTGTGCTAATTAAAACATCTCTTGTATCATTCTAAAATATAAAAGGATGGACTTGGTATCTTATATATTGTTGTTGGTATAACCATATTCATTTACTCTTTAATTTCTCTGGAACATTCGTCAAAAGCGCGTCGGCTGTGGTGAACATAGCGAGATTCACACTTATACCTGAAATTAATAGTCAATCAATACATATAGTTTGTATAGTTAACGTAGTCGCTTATATGTTTTATTTGAAAGGCTCATTGATGCTTTTCATAAAAAGGACTTCTCGATCATAAAGGATTCAGTACAACACGATCAAAACAATAAATGCTGAGCTTTAAAAATTAATGAAGATTATTACGTGGCGATGGGCGGTAACATTTTTAGTTGCATGTGTTCAGCGGCCGCGTTACTATGTATATAATAATATAACTCGACACAATTTTCAATACACCCAAATCGTTTTTCTGCTACGTCAATGTAAGAAGATAAACTTAAATTCACCTGTAACCTCTAAATGAAAGTCGCCGTTAAATCGGAAAGAAAAACAGAAATAGTCCGAAGACATTCAGTTCTGTAGAATGGCCTCCAACACATTGTTGTATCACGGAACCATCGACACAATCCAACATGCGTCGCCAACCACTAATGATACCTGCATAGTTCAAGTTTCAGAACGGTTAATAAAACGGAAAATTTTGTCTGCAGACTGCACACCCAGTAGTGCAATGAGCGGATTTTGTTTGTATAAAAACATGCTACTTTACTGAAATTAGTAGCAGCAAATTAAACGTATAAATATAGTGTATACCATGTTCGGCTACCCTTTAATAGATACTTCTTTATCCGTTTTAAGGACTTTTGCCGGGTAATTCTTAACGGTTTGACAACGTTGAAACCAACTTCTATTATTAATAACTGTCTTCAGTTCTTAGAAGACAAACAGAAGTTTACCTATATGTGAAGTTTCATAAACAGCATGCGTACAACGATGCCGATTACCGGCTTGCATAAACCAGTCAGTGATAAATGGGTGTTCAACCATGCAGACAGAACGTTCGATGTTTGAATTGATATTATCGATACTAATACACTTGTCAACCCTTTTCTACAATTTATAAAACCGTTATAAACTGATTATGTGTATAATTAATATTAGTTATATAGGAGGCTACATTTCTCGTGGTACTTAGACCTCATGTAGATTTTTGTGGTTATCCGGTTTTTCTCTTATCAATATTTCGATAAGCATCTGCATTTCACTAATAATAAAGGTGCCCCAAGTGATCAGTCATGCTGGTTTAATATAGTCAAGACTACAGAATTGTATTAGAAAATAATAGCGTCAAAACATTGTTACAACAACTGATAAACATTATAAGTCTTATTTAGGATTATAAGTAGATCTTTACCTATACAAATTACCTGATTTACTTGAGAGTTTTGGATTAACTCACAAAGAGTCACAATTAGCCTTGTATGAACTTGCACAATATAACCTTAGCAGATAGGATTAAATAAGACTTAACTAATAATAATTTTTCACTATGAAATGAAACAATTGATAAACGATATCAAGGGCGGGCGGGACCGATTTTTTTATCCAAAGTTTTTTCGCAAAAAAGAAAACGTTAATTCCTCACTTCTTGTAAGATAAGGGGGAAGAGAACACGATTACTCCACCCCCACCCCCCAAAAAAACAAAAATACCGCTGCCCTTTTATGCAATACATCCGTTGTTTGAGTAGAGTATATCATGATTTGATAAATATGTTTGGCTGTTCATGCAGGTGTGGTTTAAGAACAGACGTGCCAAGTGGCGAAAGAAGGAAAGAAACAATTTAACAACAGCTACAATTGGGTCGACAGATAAGTTTCCAGCAGCTGGATTCAACTGTGATACTACCATACCAACCGATGATCCGTTTTTCTACCAGAACTACAGTTGGAACCGACCATCACCAAACACGTTTTCACCACTGACTCAAACAGCCACTGGATACAACAATGCTTTCCCGACTCTGCCCCAACCACGATCAGGCTCACAAATGGCTCAACCGACCTACAACCCATCGCCTGCAGCTATGTGTTTTAACCCTTCGATTACGAGTGATAATAGTTTCCTTGGTTACCCTGGGCAACAATCCGCTCTACCAAGCTATCAACAGTCATATGGTTATCAAAACCAATACAGATCACCAAGCATCAGTTCTTTTGTTGGTAACACCCAACAAGGATTCAGTCCAACTCCTGCAATCACAACTTCACCCTCAAATAAACCAGACTCTGGACCTGCAAGATATAACCCTACATGTCTCTATGGGCCTGGGTTAGGCTCCATATAACAAAAGAAAATTTTCCAAAAAAGTCAATAATTTTAAGTTATAAAAGTATATTATACATTAGAGAACTGAATAAAGTTAGTATAGTTTAATTAGCATATAAATTTTCTAATGCGCTATACATTAATATCAAATGTTAAGACTTCCAGATGTATTATATATAATATATTATTGTTGTCAATAAATGTGGTCTTTTGCAGTATCTGTTCTTGTGCAAGTTTAACAATCGCGGTGGCGATTGGGGAGACGCGGTTACTGAATTATGAATTCGGATTTTATTTTCCGTGTTTCCTCATTATTGTGAGGATGAGAGTCTTGACCCAAATGGGCAGGTCAAACGGATATTTCAGTTCACTAACAGATATTCTCAGCTAAGCTATATTAAGTTAAGGCTCATATTATAGTTGGGCCTTTCGGGCCCCTCCGTAATTGAGAAATCAACGACTTAGAATCCACAATTGAATGAACGCAATAACTGCATGGTCTTCCACACCTTTCTTCATTACTGTTCACCAGCTTTTCATGAACTATGTCTTTGGTCCTTATCAGTTATCCAGAAGGAAGTAGAAAAGTCTCGGTTTAGCATTACATGTTCTTGGCCCTATAATTTCTCGATGATCAAGAAAATTCGATGTGGTAGTGCACGCAGCACCACGAAGCCGTATATATTGGTAAGTTTGATGAATCACTTTTGTTTTCATAGCGACCACTTTCCCTGGTAATTTCAGAACCGAGAAACGGTGGTGATCCATCTTTTTCAAGTTCCGTTCCGAACTGAACGGATGACAATTATTCAGGATAGAAAGAAGAGTTCAACGGGATGGGTGCCCCGCCCAACTTGAATTTGCTCCTACGCGGTCGACACCAGCCTTACTGTAGTCAAATTCCAGATAATGGCCGATGACAACGGCAAACTGAAGATTCTCGCATAAACGTTTCACCTAAGACTTTAGGTGAATCTGGCTGCTAAACACCGGGAAATCTCACAAGCCGCAGCGGGATGTGCTCCGGCGATGAAGTTGTTACAGGCCTATTGGTTGTTCAAGTTGTCATGGGCTGTGGATACCGGATACCCAAGTTGTTAACAATTATATATGGCTACAAGATATCAAGTTGTTAGAACAACCTGGTAGCAAGCCTGTTGCTATCAAGCTGTTGCGAACCTGTTGGAACAACTTGCTACAGTTGATAAGGCTATCAAGCCGATAACAAGGTGATATCTACAATCTCACAACAAGCTAATGTAGCAAGTTGATAGAATATACGTTGTTCACAAGTCCACTAGCATAACAAAACAGACAAATCCCATCTGCGCATGTGCGTAATGGAGCCTCCTTGTAGGAAATCAAGGAATTTAACTGAGTTTAATTGAGTTTTGTGTTCTTCAAAAGACTCATTAAAGTATTTTTGATCACATGTTTCATTGTGAAACTGGGAAATATGTAAAAGTTGCTATGAATCTCATTATAAAGTTAGATATTCAAATATTGGAGTGTAAACAAAGCTGTTGTTTACATCGGGACTGCCAGGCTGGTTCTCATATATTGCCGACTTCGGCGATGCTATTGTTTGAGATCACTGAAGAACGGAGACAAAAGATTTCACCAACCAGTGATCTACGACATTAAAGTAGGAACCAGAACCAGGCTTTATGGCCAAAAACGTTTTCGGGTGTTTCAGCCATTGAACTCTAAATAGTTAGTCCACAGTTCAATGGTTTCAGCTCTCCAGCGTGATCCGTGTCCAGTCCACATCCGTTGACTGACGACCATGCATGCGCAGCTGTGCTGATTGTGCATTTTGAGCTGAGTATGAAATGATAACAAACGTTTTGAATTTGACAGCAGCACAAGGCGGAGAGTCAGTCTGTGATGAAGTTTAGCTATGAGTTCTACAAA
Source organism: Virgularia gustaviana (assembly GCA_025770025.1). Classification (NCBI taxonomy): domain Eukaryota; kingdom Metazoa; phylum Cnidaria; class Anthozoa; order Scleralcyonacea; family Virgulariidae; genus Virgularia; species Virgularia gustaviana. The sequence goes on from JAOTOK010066070.1 coordinate 17,006, forward strand.
ACCTAGTCGCTTCTATTATCTGCGACTTATTTTTGTCCTGAGTTTCACTTATCTGAAGCTAAGCGTTTGTTCCGGAGATGTTGAGACGCAGACGTGAGTAGTGGCTACATTTTTGTTTATCGGTTGAATCGGCGTGCTACAACAGCGACGACTGTCAGTCTATCGAAGTATAAAATTTGAATATTGCTCGTCATTGATGTTCGCAGGATAGAAGATTTGGCTCGCAGTATCGGCGCAAAAATTGATGAATATGTGGTTCGTGTAACTGGTTCAAATGAAATCAAACAAGTAGGTCAAATACAGCGTATTTTACTTTGAACTTACATATAACAGACTCTTTTGGATATTTTATTTTAAATTTATGCATATTGTCGCACGGTAGTTTGGCTGTCAATTTGCCCCTCAATTTTTGTTTTGAAATAAACGTTATAGGAATTGTCAAAGTTATCGTTTGATGTGAAGGAAGGCAATGGCAATGACCTACTGAATGACACTAGCGCGAAGCTGTACCAGTTTTTTAACCAGAAAGTAAAGTCATTGCGAGTATGTTGGTAAATGCTAAATACGTAACATAATTAATATAAAATAATATAATACCTGTATCTGCCCAGATGTTTCAAAGATAATTAAATATATACTGTTTTTTGTAGTAAAATAGGATTTTAGTGGTTAATACGATTATGTCAGCTTGTGTTCTGCATTTTATACTAAAAATACCTAGTTAAGCTTGGAATCGGTAAAAACTCGTATTGAAGACGAGAAATGACAAGGACAATGGAGAGAGAGCAGTATGGCATATATCAATTCAATATGCTACAGAATAGCTCAAAAGCAACTTATTCAGCTGTTGATCCATCATAATAAGAATGAATTAAATTACTCTAATAGTAATCTGCAACACAAATTTAATGATATTTAACATATTTTGCTGGGAAATATCATATGCACAGGAAACAAGTAAAATTATATTATCTGTGTACAGCCTGGTGATTCCTGCAATGTGAAAGTAATACTGCATCTTAATCAACCAGTAAAATAGAGTCAGTATGAATACATTCCAGTACATCATGAGTTGGTATGAAGTTAATGGTTGCAGGATGATATGAAGATGTTAGAACAAGCTTGTAGCAAGTCTGTAGATAAACAACTTGTTAGGAACATGATAACTGATAACAACTTGTTGGCAACTTGTCAAAAAAGTCTGGAACAAGGCATGCAAAGACATGACAGTCAGGGCTTGGTGTAACAACCTTGTAGCAAGTCTGTTGTAGCCTTGTTACAGCTTGTGTGATTCCTGGGTGTACCAGAATGATGAATGAATTACAACAGGTGCATTGTTTTTCATAAAACTGTATTGAATAGCCCTGATCTTCCAGATTTAAATTCAGGTTTGGCTAAACATTATGAGATGCAAGTATAGCTACAAAAGCTACCCCTGTCATGCCAACCTTGCATATGTTTATATATTGCCAATTGAAGATCCAACTTATATGACCTAAAATACTTATGCATATGAAAGACACACAGAGCTGAAACATACATTTTAAGTACTATATTAATTTTATACTTTAGCAAGCAATTTTTGTGCTTGGTGAGATTGCACTGTTGCCAGATGATTCTGTGCTATGCAAGACAAATTCCTCATATGGCCACTGAGACCGGCTAACAATTAATACCAATCAAATGACAGTTCAAATCTAGAGGCTTTCAGTTTAACCCATTGTCAGCGAGGCCTTTCCCGTTGACGAGTAAAGACTGCTGCTTGCTGTCAAAGGGCTAAGGAGGCTCCCTATATATATTTATGGCCTGATAATGCATGTTAAATATCATTTGCATGTATGGTACTGTTATAAAAACACTCTAATAATTAAAAAATCTTAAAGAGAGTTAAACAGGATTGGTTCAAAAGGTACAAATGTTGTTGCTATGACAACAATGACGTTTCAATGATGAAATAAAATTGGGGGGTGACCAAACTCGTTTGCAAGATAAATGGATAATTGCTTGGCAGCCATCTTGAAACGTCACTGTTGCTATAGCAACAATACCTCAGCGAAAATAACAAATTGTATTTAATTCCTCATAACGTTATTGCATGGTGTGTTACACTAGGTATCATACCATGTTCTTGACCTTTACTGTATATGGTAAATTCTGCTTTTCTACATAGTTATGTTAGTTGAGCTATAGTAACTATATGCATAACTATAGATCACCATCCCTGTAAATGCTCCACTAAAGTAAGAGCTCTGTAGACAGTGTAAATTATAAACCAAAAGTGAAAAGGTGGCGAACTGCCAAAAGTGTGAAAAAAAGCTGACGTTTTGAGCGAAAGACTTAATCAGATCGTATGATGAATGAAGACCGAAAAACGAGATGGCGCGGTTATTTTAGAGGTCACATTAATATAATTTCCGTTGGTTACAGTTAGGCAACCATAATTGTAACGGTAACTTACACTTTTATACTTAAAAAAATCAGGTATTTGTGAATTATAAGAGAAAAAATTGTCCTTGAAATACACCACCGATTTATGCCTGCAGGTTTGCAGCTGTAGCTATATGTGTTGGTACAGCGTGACCACCCGTGACTATAGGTACACTGCCAAGAACCATTTCTTGCAGAAGTTTTTATAAATTTCTTGCAGAAGATTTTATAATGATTGACTTTAAAGTTGTTATAATTGGTCGAGCAATTTAAGCATGCTTGGTGTTTTTATACTCTACATGATTTACATGCAGAAACACACCGCTCTCGTGAGAATTTACAATGTTTTGTTCCATGTGACACTACTTCACAAGCTATTTGACACATGTAATTTCATTTCGCCAAACTTAATTTATTAGGTCACTTACAGGTAAATATTAGTTTCCAATCCAATCTATTACTAAAATGGCAATTTATTAAAAAAGGCACATGAAACACGCCGCATCCATCATGTTATTTTGCACTCGTATATAGGTACTGAGCGCTCTCAAACCATCCGTCTATTCGTTTTACTTGGATTGTCGGAATTCTGCACTTCAATAAAAAACGCTAACTACTCTGAAGCTCATGTTGCGTTGATTAAACATTGATTCATTTTAATTAGAAAATGTAGAAGATGTAAATATAAAAAATAATGTCTGCAAGTTTACATACTAAAAACATCCAAGATGTGACATTTTAATGGACGAAGACGAAGACGAAGAAGCCCTATAAAATATAAATCCCACATTTTCGGCTTCACTTTTTATTTGGTACATAATCGACTTGTGTGCTGCTCATGGACCACTCTTTTCACTTTAGACTGTGTAGAAGACGTGTGTATACTATAGTACAATTTGCTATTGTGTTCAACGTTTGTTTCATTTCTGCCCGGCGTACCTTTTGGAGCATTTCATGTGTACGAATCGTCAGCCTTGAACAACAGACTTGCGCCCGCTGTTTGTATTCTTTTTAACTTCAGAGTGTACTTAAGTACGAATTTGGTTAAAGTGTCTATGACATGTAAAATCATGTGCGATTCTTATCATCTCATAAGAGAAGGAGGTGTAAATTATAGAAGTGCTGACTGAAAATTTCAAGTAAATCTATGGTCTTTGAGTAATGACCTTCCAAACTTTGTAAACATTTGATAATTTTCGCGAACATAGAACATTACGCTCGAATAGACCCGCTAGTGACGTAGGCACGTTACCAACCATGCTTTTAGGCAATAGTTAATGCATATTTAATATATTTGGTGACGTAGGCACGTTACCAACCATGCTTGTAGGCAATAGTTAATGCATATTTAATATATTTGGTGACGTAGGTGCGTTATACCAGCTATATCTAAAAATATCTCGCATACTATTTACGGTGTTTGGATAATTTTTCGCAAGCCTAGTATTCTTATAGAGATTATTCACTTGGAACAAAGCTTACAAATATTTTCATGTCATAGACACTTTAAATTATTCAGTGTACCGGGCAGATATTTTTGACTTGTTTAACCTGCAAAGGTTATCGTAGAGACGCGTAGCCCGCGTCTAGTGACTAAATACTTATAACTTTCTTCGTGTTCGTATGACAACTGCATGCAGCCCCAGGTGTTGTCCTTGTAGGTCAAGAAGACTTTTTTCTGTTACAATTTTAGAACATCGTTGCTAAATCTGAGGAATTTTATCGCACCTATGAATTTGACAAAGATATTAAGGTACGTAGCTATAAGTCTTATTTCTTTGCCTTTGATGATCGATGATTGTATCGTGCAAAAAATCGTGGCAGTAACTGATAGTATACACTCAGGAGTTAAGAACTCGAAAAACTAGTAAAATTTTACAAGAAACCCGTCGGATGCATGGTTGGTCTAATTGAAATTCTACATTTTACTTAAAACCTTTCGACTATATTGTTTTCTAGTGCCATGTATGCTTGAAATAAAACCACGACTACAATTTGGCAACTTGAAAAGTTGTTGTTTTGTTCTTTTTCTTATGCTCAAGAATCTTTTAAATTCTCTGTTTTTTGCATAGACTGCGGTCATTTTATCATTAGAGGATTTTGAAAGTAACGATGGACGTCTTTTTGCGAAAACCTTACCACTGAATTTTTTTTAGCGCGTCATTCCTATCTTTTTTTGTCATTTTATATCCCAATGATCCCTATAGAGCTAGCTTTTTCTAGCGAGTAAAGTCGTAAGATGCATGAGAATAAAGTTTTAAGCATTGGTCAGGAAGTTAGGTAATAAAGTTGTAAAGACTCAGTCGTTTTCCTTTTGACGAGTTTTCCTCTTATCATGCAGTAACGTAGACTGGCGTTAGACAGAGTAGAGTTCTATGTGTAGAGTAAAAGTACAACTTTCACATTTTCCCACATTATTACCCGATAAAAGCACGATTAAATAATACATGCCAATACATGCAGTACTCATCATGGATGCAGAAAATATTGAGTTATACAATGCTGAAGTCATTTCTTATTCAATAATAATATATTCTGCTTTGTAATTTTAGGTGTTTCCTTATCTAAATATGAAGGATTTCGACATCTCGACATACCCACTGCAATGCGACGCTGATTTTAAGCGAAATGTGTCTTTCAATCACAGTGGTGTTCAAGTGCCGACTGATATATACGATGAAGGTACAAATTACTGTCATGCAGGGCTGAGTTGTTCAAAGGCGGGTTAGCGCTAACCCAGGGTTAAAAGTTAACCCACTGTTTTATTTCACTGTGTTAGGATCGATGTTTTTCATTTAAAATTTATTTCATAACACTTCAAGTAAGTCACAACAGTTATGTTAAGAAGCCACAAAGTTTCAACCAACAGGCACCCAGAATTTGGATTCTCAATTTTTCACTAACCTAGGGTTAAGCTAACCGAGCTTTGAACAACCGGCTCCAGGTTAAACTGACTACATTGCTCAGTTTCAAGGGTTTTTTAATTTTGCAATATTTGAAGAAAATCAATGTTATCCTCCTGGATTAATTTAACATTATAATTTCGAACGTGACGTTCAAAGAGGAATTGCAAATTACATTATTAAAAAGTGTACATAAAAATATCTTAAGATATTTATATCAGAAAGATTTTTGTAGCCCCTGAAATATTGAACACAATTAAATGGACAGAATCATTAGACGAAGTCTTCAAAAACAACTTGAAGGAGGACCCCAGTCTAAAATGGCAACATTTTGGAAGTGAAACTGGTGTACTGAGAAGTTACCCAGGTACATATGGATGCTAGTGCTTATGACGTAAAATGCACCCAAGAATTTTATTACCCTATAGTGAAGATCGTCTGAAACGATGGATTGCCAAAATTTGTTGTACTTTGTTACCTTGCTTCGTGGAGATATTTAGGCTTGTTTGATCTGCAAAGTAGCACACCTATTAAATCACAATGCATAATCAGCTTTCAGAGAAGTACCGTTTTCTCTGCAACGGTTGAACGAAAAATCTACCAGACTTCACTCACTAATTGTATGTGGCCATGACTTGTAACTAAACTTATTAATCGTAGTACTATGTTTTTTGTAAGATATTCATAGTGGTCTGTACTAATACAGTACCTGGTTATGGATTGTGATGTCATCATTAGCAATGATATTTGCATATTAAATAGCACTGAATATCTCCCAAACGAAGCAAGGTAACAAAGTTCTACAAATTGGGCACTCCATCGTTTGAAATGACCTTCACTATACAGTAATAAAATACTTGTGAATGAAGTGTAAGATAAAGCAAACTCCGAAATAAACATCAGATTCTTGTTAATTTACTTGATATTTAAGAAAAAATGTCCTTTTCTGGAATATCAAGTAAGTTTACAAGACGCTTTTTCTTACACTTTTCAAAATTACCCGCTGCATTGTAAATTTAGGCTTATTTGGATGTATGAGTTTGCGATATTTTACCATGCTTTAACACGTCACTCATCATATTTTTTTATTATTTTTTAGCAAAAGAATGGGAGGTTGGTCCCAAGAATATTGACCTGTACGATGCCAGAAAACGCTCATGGTTAGATTTTGTGCATATTTTTTAGTTATTTATTTGATAGTAAACCGATATTTTTGGACGTTCTCGCCCAAACCTCAAATACCGTTCTTGGTTTCGACTATATACTAGCTAAGTTCATAGTTCATATAAGCCAACCTCGTTCCCAGGCTCTTTGCTCTGACGAGGAAGGAGCGTCAGAGCAAAGAGCCTGGGAACGAGGCTGCATAAAACCTCGACAATCAGGCTATATAATGGTCTCAGATGTGACTTGACTGACAATGACACTCATCTTGGGATATTTTGGGCTAGGGGAAACACCTCCATCCGATTTATGAATCAGTTAAATAAGATCGTTAATAATTAACCGATTAATTAACCGAACAAAATTATTAACTCAATATGTTCACGCATGTGTCAATTTTGCTATGCCCAGTAAGGTGAGGGCACTATATACGTCACAGCGATACATCCACCAAATCCTCGATGCAGACATGGGGAGGAGGCAGCCTAGACCTAGGCCTTTCCGTGCGGTCCCTCTGGGCCCCGCCTGGGGTCCCCTGTGGCTAGTTCGAATTCGTTTGCGTGACGTCACGGAAAAGTGTCCGCCGGAAAGCGATTTTTCGCTAACCTCCCTCCCCCTCCACGCCCCCTTTTTCTTCGCCCCAGGCTCCTACCGTGTCCGGGTTATGAAAATACGAAAAATACAAAGGCCTAGGTCTAGGCTGGGGAGGAGGCTCATTGGTCTTATAAACACAAGACGACATTAATAAAACCCCTATACGAAAGCAAATATTTCTGCCAACTATGTTGTTTAGGTACATCCATGGTTCATCTTCCCCGAAGAGTGTCGTCATAGTAGTTGACAGGTAATTAGCCGTTCCGGAGTTGCGCAGGAAACTGGTAACGAATGGGCCATGCATTGCATTGTAGGGCTGTTTTGGTGGACGCGCGAAATTGAAATTAAAGGCCCCTCCCGTACGCGTCCCCAAACACCCCACAATGCAATGCATGAGCCATTCGCTACCAGTTTCCTGCGTAAATCCGGAACGGCTAATACATGAAGACGAAGTCCGCATGAAAACGAGCCTCTGTGGCCAACATAATTATGGAAGAATATTATTTATACAAAACATATCTATCTTCATCGATAGTTGAACCATCTTTTGGGCAATTTGGGAAATTTAAATTTGCCGCCATATTGTTTATGTGTCTTGTATAAATCACATATTCTAGCATAATTATAATGTTGGCCATAGAGCCTCGTTTTGACGCAAACTTCCCGGAAAGATGTATTGTTTTCACACAAAATAAGGATAGATATATTGGATTCTTAATTTCTTATGAAATTGCTAAAAGCAATTTTACATATCGAGAAATGGTGTACGTTTCCACAGTTGCTTTGTAACAACTCGGTGAATTGTTGTCTGTTTATTGTAGTAGTGGCAGTATGCATGGTCGACCTTTGTTGATAGCAAGATTGGCCGTGGGAGAGCTGATTGACACTTTCTCAGATAACGATTTTTTCAGTGTTCTTTGGGTAAGTTAGGAAAGTTTATCATTACGCAGCCAGAAAGGGGGAACCGGGTTAGGGTTAGGTTCACAAAAATTCAAAGGGTCAGGCTTTAGTTATGTCTGATGCATTTTAATCTTGGCAGTTGTCCGAGGTACAAATGTTGCATGGTCTTTTTTATGTAATAAATATGCTATAATTTATTTTATAATCCTCCATTGTGGTAGAGTTAAGACTGTTGTTTGCCAGCACCGGCAGTGCTTTGTGACCTCCGCTCACTTCCAATATTGGAAAGGTTCCTAATTTCCTATACCTCTCCATCCCTAATGTTATTATTTTACCTCTTCACGCTCTTAGTTTAATAAAGATGTCAACCACTTGGTGTGTGAGAAAACATTTGTGCAAGCTACACAGAAAAATAAACACGTAAGTCTACATCTGTTGGTACTTTTGAAAACGAAGTGGTCAGTCTTTAAAGGTATTCATAAAGTTCTTGCATAAAATGAATATGTTGGGCTAAAGTGATAAAGAAGTTCGGAAGCAAGTTAAGGCTTTATATCATTGGATTCGTATTATACTCTCAGGTTAAGTCTCGCTGCACATCTTTACAGATAAGCTAATTGTAAAACCGAAACCATAATGCAGCGTTTCAACAATAACGCAGGTCATTTGGATTTTACTAAATATCAGTCATAAATGAATATCATTTCCCAACCAAGGCTGCATTCCATTGTTGCGGTTTTCATACGTACATGCACGCACGAAAAAGTCTAAATTGAGTTACTCTTTCTAAAGATTTCACATGGATTTAGCACTTTACCGTGTACCACTCACTGTATTTGTTGGGAGGACAGTGAGTTACCCGTATAGAGTGGTATCGTACAGGTTGTTGTATAATATTTCGTCATTCATGTTCTTATACTTTTTTAGTTTTACAAAGAAAAGCTTAAAGATATCGAAGCGAGTTCTGTGGCGTCTTGGAACAAAGTTTACGAAGCTGCATTGAAAATGTTTAATGAGGTGAAAGCATTTATTCTTGCATATTAACGTACATTTTAATGACCTTTCATATTATGTAAAAGCTACAACCTAAATGTCACATCAACCCTTTGTAGATTTTTTTGCAGAAAATGGTAGATGCGTGTAATAACCATATGGTCAAATTAGAAGCGGGAACCTCTTTAGAGGCATGAAAAGAACCTAAGGAATCTCATCATTCCATTTATTGCATAGCAAAGTGATGTTTATAAATGTTCAATACAGCAATCAAGGAGACATTTTGCACATTTCTATATGGGAGGGGTGTCATATGATACTGAAATAACTTTCATTTCCAAGCCGCATGTGTCTAAGTCGCTTTAACCTGTGGATGTACCATTCCGGAATGAAAGGACTTGTTTGCGCTGGAGAACGGCTCGGACAAGTATGAACATTGATGATGCTCATCCTCATGGTATCAACAATTCTTCACATTTGCTTATCGTGCAAGTCTTTTTCAAGAGATGGTCATTGTTCCTTCTACCTTTTGGCCATAGTTCGACCATACAACTCTGATTTTGATTTCACATGTTGCATTAAGTCCACAATGACATGTTTTTTCTCAAAAGGAATGACTTTAATTCGGAATGACCTACACGGCCAAAAACGTAACAGGTTGTTCGTGGTTGTTCAAACCGGCGTGAACAATATTGTGCTGCACCCCGTAAACAATATTGTTATCAGGTTGTTGCAATCTTGTTCAGCCATCAATATTGTTGCAACTTGTTGACATGTTACAACATGTTGACTGAACATTATAGAAACAGTTGTATGGGGATACAAGGGCCTACTATAGAAGCGCAGCGAGTTTATTCAGAACCGCACCTCCTTGTTCAGAACCGAGTCTCATAAACAAACACCTTCTAAGTATTTTGGAACGTAGGTGTGTTAATTTTCTCTGGTTTATACCCTAGGATGTTGGTGCTGAATGTCAAAAAGTTGTCATGGTTTTTACGGATGGACCTACGGAACGATCGAGTCATATTTTTAAGAAATATAACAAAGAGAAGCAGGTAGACTTTTTAACCTTCACGTCACAAGACAGTAATTAAAATTATATATATTTATATGTAGAAGAAAACCCCCATAACCAACAGCAGCTTGCACCACAAATTTATATTTTTAGATTTATATTTTCTAAAGTGTATCATGGGCTGTACGAGCGATTCATGATTTCTTCACGATTACCCCTGAAAAAGTACTGTAGATATGCCATAAATATGACTATAAATTAACATGTTCTTTCAATGGTCGTTTAAACTGTCGATAGATCTGATGTTTGGGGAAGACCATTAAATAAATTGCTCCATTAGAATAAAAAGCGGGTTTGCAGACTCTAATTTAATTTTGGAGCTTCTATTAAGAAAAAAAAATAGGGATTCTTAATTTAATTTCTGCGCTATCACCGCTATGGTGCTCGCTTATACGACTGTGACAGTTCCAAGTGGTATGCGCTTCGCTGATCTATATATATATAGATCAGTTGTAATCATTAAAAAAATCGTACTAGGTTATGATTGAGTTTACTCGTACTTTATAAAACTGTGCCAATCTATAGCTGTGTATTGCAAAGACATCCTACTTGGCCTCGGTTGCATGCCATGAATAAGAAATCAAACATTAATTTTTAAATAAAATTTAAGTTGTTATTATCCTAATGTTTAATATTTGCAATGAATCGCTAATACCCACCCTTCCCCCCCTGGGTCCGTACCTGGGTGATTTTTGATTGATCATTTACATTATGTAGCAATTGTTTGAAGTAAAAGTTAACTATTTGTGATTTCGTTGGACAGTGATATGGCAAACCTAAAGCAACCCGGCATTATACTGCCCTGTGTTTGTTGGTAACGATGACACTTTTTCGTTTAAGGTTCGAATGTTCACGTATGCCGTTGGTCCACCAGCACACAGTATCGAAGTTTTAAGATCAATTGCATGTGACAACAGAGGTAATGTGTGTGACATGCCGTTCACACTTTCTTGTGCTTCTTTGTGAACAGTATTACACTGTATTATACGATTTAGATGAGAAGCTAATTTAGATGTGTAGGGAATGGGTGGGATCTGTGTAGGCTAAAGCGCGGGGTAAACAGACTGGCCAAGTCGCGTGGCTCCATACCGGCAAAATGTAATTAATTCTGAATATTGTATCAATGAAATTCGAGATATTCAACTGTATAATGTTGTATTCGTTTTACAAAGATTTGAGTATAATTATCATTTATATACCCGGAGCGAGGGAGATTCAGCAAAATATTCACCCGAAATGATGATGTCCAAGGGAATATCATATTTGAGGATGAATATTTCGCCGAATCTCCCGAGCGGAGGGTATATAAGTGCTTTATTATACCGAAAAACAACGATTAAAACAACGAAACAACGGCAAACAAGGAGGTCATTCAAAAGAAACCTCGAGTTTCACCGTTCTGAAGAGCGTGGTTGCCTCGCGCGGCTATCATGCAAAAAAACAATGAATGAGATTTGACCGATTTAAAAAATGAATGCAATCTTGTCTTTTTCAACCACAAGTTTATCATTTCAATTAATATATCAAGCATCACCCAAGTCCATCGAATATTTTCCAGGTCATTTTTATCGTATACCTGATGTGGGATCCGTCAGAGACACTGTCAAGGTTGGTATATTTACCCCCGCCTCATCCCACGTGACCCCATTATTTAATTCACATGGCGAGAGATTCTCCTAGACAAGATCAAGCCCAGTCCAAGGTTGACTAAATTGGTAGCGCGGTTTTCGCCATGCATCAAGTGTCTAAGACTCGTGTGAGCAGTGTACCTGGATAATTATATAGTGCAACTGATGTAATCATCAGGAGTTGTTGTAATTGTGTCTGTTGGAGCGTGCTGTGTACGGAGGCTAAGTCAAAGTGATTATTTGCTCATGCACGTTTAAGTAGACAGGGGCGAATAATTGTTATTTTTATACGCTGAGATTGCTGTAAGGTATGATTCCTATAACACTAATTAGCGGATACCTTTACATCTATTTGCCCAAAACCGGCGAGGAATGACCAGTTCCCGCAGATCCACTCTTCTTCAAAGAACTACGTTATTGCTTTAGACAATCCCATTGGATAGTACTTTGAACACTTTATTGTCTTGTAGCGACTGAACTGTTTTCTAAAGAGTTCTTTATGGAAATTGGCGATAAATAATAATGCATGGCTGTCGAGTAATTACAAGCCTATTGTTATAGTTAATCAGAAGTCGGCATTTGCTATGATCACCTCATAAATTGATAAAAATATTTAACCTTGCTTTACGCGTGCTTGGGTCAAGAGACATTTTCTCTATGATATGCAATAAAGAAGCAAGAAGGGTGGAATGTGATGTACAAAAAGACACAAGTTGTACATTTCACAGAAATTTTAATATCCAAAGCAAGACATCTCTTCTTTCGGTTTCTTTAAGATTTTAAATATCGAAATTTTTCGTGAACAATGCAATATAATATATGTTGTTAATGTCATTTAAGGTGGCTCGATACAGTTTTGGAAAATTGGTGATTTTTTGGAATGAATTGAAAAATTGAACATAAAAAGTTTCA
>JAOTOK010066071.1:2333-16989 GCA_025770025.1 Virgularia gustaviana
ATTTGTACAGACAGTACATTAAAAAGATAGTTATTTGTATAAAAATAGGCATCTTACAGCGTACATGTATCTGCGCTGTATGCAAAATATACTAGATCGTTGCCATTTTCATTTTCATATCGCACTACCTGCGTAGCACAAGTACCTCGACTGTTTTCCTGAAGTAAGTGATTGTTCTGTTGCCTTAGAAATGACAGATACGATGCTTTACGAATGTGCATTGGCGAGCAGCTTTTACAGAAACTTCGCGAAGTAAAGTTGTTCATGGTAGGTCTGCTTTTTTGTTGACTTTTAGTTTGGTTTGTTTGATCAGTTATCAACTCTAAATTAAATCCGCCACAACTATGAACTCAACCATGTCTTGAAAACACTGCAGCTTTTTTTGGTTTCTTTTCCACCAGGTTGGTTGTGGCGCGATCGGTTGTGAAATGTTGAAAAATTATGCTATGATTGGGATTGGTACAACGTCTGAGGGAAAGGTAAACGGACTGCTTGAAAATGCAAAATGATAAATTTTTTCCCCGACAGATCTATAAATCCTTAAAAGGCCCGTAATTTAGCAAAAATGTACGACAACAGCCGATTTTTCGAAAATCCAAAATTCTTTCTCCAACGACCCTGTTTTCAACATTAAATTATATGATTTTCCAGGTTACTATCACAGACAATGATCTGATCGAGAAATCAAATCTGAATCGTCAGTTTCTGTTTCGTTCTCGCGACATTCAGGTAAGTTAACACACAATAAATTTACTACAAGAAGTCAATCTCAGCCACTTTTTTGTCCGCGATTTCCACACCATCACCACGCCATTATGGCCAGTGCAGCCGGCACGTTTTACCTTGGAAAACTTGTTTTTTCGAAGGGGTTTGTCCTAGAGCACTTGGCAATAATTTGACATATTTTTTGCATGATTTGTAGAAATCCAAGTCTGCAACTGCAGCAAAGGCCATTACTGAAATTAACTCAGAAATACAAATTTATTCTCAGCAACACAAAGGTCTGTAAACGCCATTAATGGTAAAATATTATTTTATTTAGCAAGAAACTTTTTTAACACAAATTGTTTCATTATTTCACAGTTTGTCCAGACACCGAGGAATCGTTTTATAACGATGATTTTTTCCAACGTCAAGATGTTGTTGTGAATGCTTTGGATAATGTCGAGGCTAGGCGATATGTTGATAGCCGTTGTGTGACGAACCAAATAGCTTTGTTAGAATCAGGTACCATGGGACCAAAGGGACATATCCAGGTGAGAGATGATTGTAGAGGTTTTTAAACACATTTTAGCATCGTAATGTAGCATGGGTGATTATGGACTTGAACCATCTTATATGATTTTTAGTGTGTGGTTCCTCATAAAACTGAATCTTACTCCAGTCAGGTTAGTTTATCTATTGTAAAATTCATTATTATAGTCCAATTGAACATCCAATTTATTGTTTTTCATCAATTATTATTTGGGATTTTAAGTTTCACTACGAACACGAATACCGATACTAATATTTATACTTTTAAAAACGATACTGTTCAGTGATTGGTCCGACCTCTCTATCTTAATTTTGCAGCGTGATCCTGAAGACAGTGATGTCCCTTATTGTACCTTGAAGTCCTTTCCTGCCGTGATTGAACATACTATCCAGTGGGCGAGAAACAAGGTTTCTTATTAAGAACAAATTATGCAGGACAAGCAGGCAGACAAGGGGCAGGCAGGCAGGCAAGGGGCAGGCAAGCAAGCAAACAAGCAGGCAGCCAGGCAAGCAAGCAAGCAAGCAAGCAGGCAGGCAGGCAAGCAAGCAGCCAGGCAGGCAAGCAAGCAAGTGAAATAATTCTTATCGTTTATTTTTCTGTGTTAGTTTGAAAGTTCTTTTTGTCACAAACCAAGTTTGTTTAACAAGTTTTGGTCATCTTCCAATTCAATCTCGGAGCTTCTTCAGGTACCTGTTACTTTCATCTCCTTCTCTTTTCGCCGAGTTATAAAAATTATAAATGAAAGTATAATGAGATATTTTTCTTCTTACCTCATAGCATCTTAAAAATGGCGCCAAACCCGAAGGTATTATCGTCGTAGCCAAACGTCTGCGGACTTGGCCAAAGGACTGGCACGATTGTGTCTCGTATGCCAGATTACAGTTTGAAAAATATTACAACCACAAGGTGAACTGTCTTTACTTCACATAATAACTTTTGCAGAGGATTTTCTTTCTGCTAATGTCACTTGCGAAATGAGATCTGATTATTGAGCTGCCCTAAAGACAGTTACTTGATATCCTTAGTAACACAGAATCATGACCTATACAGAAGGTCAGCTTATGTCGAAACATTTGCAGTTTTTGTTTTCGTGCATGTCGTATTATGGAACTGGCTGCTGCACATTCTGGCCAATAAAGTGCATTTTCTACCAATTATAAACACCCCAAACTAGCTGGCTGATCCGACTTCTGGCCAGTAAACTATTGATATATGTAGCCTGATAGAAATGCGAAGACACATTGCACCACTAACTGCTGAGTTAGCTTTCTGTATTGAAAATAATAGGTCATAAAACAGATGATATTGTTTTCTGACAATTTCTTGTAAATTTTTCTCCTTCAAGGCGAAACAGTTGCTGTGTGCTTTTCCACGTGATACCAGATTAAATGATGGATGTAAGTTAACACATGTTGCCCACATTGATCCAACGGAAAGAACTAGGTCTAGGCTAGCTGGTCAGTGTCTGATCCTTCGCTGGAGGGTAGTATAATTATTCCAGTCAAACGTTTGGTCAAACATTTGCCCCTTTTCTTTTGTGTAGCTCTGTTCTGGCAATCACCAAAGAGGCCCCCAACACCGATAGATTTTGATATCAATGATCCTTTGTACGTTTTTATTTTTGTCCTTTTTGTTGTTCAGTCTTGATTTAATTTACGAATTTACATTCAAAGTCTCTTATAACTAATGTCTTGTTTTTGTTTTAGACATTATTCATTTTTAGAAAGTACATCTAGACTTCATGCAGAAATTCATAACATTTCTTATACGCCGCAGGTATATGGCATTAACTTATTGAGATTTGAACATAGTTTTTACCATATAAGGTACCTACGTCTACCTAGTACTCAGACCCTTATACGAGCTCTGCTCCTGCTCTGGGAATGAGGCTGACCGGCCACACATTATGTTGCGAACATTTTACCTTAGTACAAGTAGAGTTACGCACCGTAAAACAGGAGTCGCATGTACACTTTGCAGATCTATTTTTACGTATATATAGTTTATCTATATTATAATTGTATAATTAAATGATTTTATAGGAGTTAAGCAAAGAGCATTTTGTACGACTTGTTAGAGAAGTTAGGGTTCCGAAATTCGTTCAATCAAATAAGGTATACTGTCAAGCTACATTTGTTTTAATCTGTGCATATATCCGTCGATTAGCTACAATATTTTTGTTAAAAATTTCGTAGAAAATTGAAATCGACGAAAGCGAACAAAAACCTTTGGAAGAAGATGAAGATCTTGTATTACGATCTTGTCAGTTTTTGATCGAGTTTCTCACCTCAAGATCTTTTGATAAAAGTAAGATTAATTATTGTACTTCTACCTCCGAAGGTCATTGATTGACAAGTAAGATATAATGTATATTTCACAGATATGTTACAAATGAAGGGGCTGGAATTTGAAAAGGATGACGACTCTAACGGTCATATTGATTACATTACTGCCGCGTCAAATCTTCGAGCGACCATGTATAGCATTGAGAACGCAGATCGTTTTAAGACCAAGAAAATTGCCGGAAATATTGTTCCAGCCATTGCAACAACAACTGCAGCGGTCTCTGGATTAGTGAGTTTCTTTCATTGCTTTTTTCTTTAATTCCATCTCTCGCTTTTTCCCGATCTCCCTTTTCCTGAGCTCCTTCCCTCGTCCCTCGCTTGCTCCCTTCACCCCTACGTCCATCCCTAACTCCTTCCCTGACTCCCTCCCTCTCTCCCTCCCTCCCTAGCTTTTTCCATCCCCCTCTCTCCCTAACTCCCTCACTTGCTCCCCCCTCTCTTCCTATCTCCTTACCTCCCTACCTCTATCCCGACCTCCATTCCTACCTCCCTTCTTTTTAAACATATAAATCTGTTTATCATTTTTCTACTTCGTGCTTCACACTGTCTAGACTTCAATGCAGTATCTTCTCACTTTAATTCAACTGATGTACTAACAACGACGTCGTTCTTATTTTTGTTCAAGGTTACTATTGAATTGATAAAGTTGATCAAAAACAGCGACTTGGATGATTATCGAAACTGTTTTTTGAACTTAGCACTACCAATTTTCGTATTTTCTCAGCCTGCACCTGCTGTGAGAACCATAATCAGGTTAGTGACACGTGACTACTGTTGGTACCAGGAATTCCTCCAGGGAGAACTTTCTGGTGTTCAAAGAAAAATGAATAAGGTTTTAAAATAGTGTCTGGTGTAATTGTTCCACGAACTTCATCCTCAAACTGCTAATGGTGAAATTTGGATATGCTAAAGAGGCGTTTTTTGTTACAACTTTACTCGACTTGTTGACGAACAGTTTTTCCCGACGAGAGAAGGCTAGAGGTCCTGACAGCCAAGGGAGCTGTAGCTCTCTACCCCATACACCCACTCACCCACCCCCTGGCGCTACCCGTGCATGCTGTTATACAATATTGAATAAGGTAATACATACTGAACGTACTGATAATTAAGAAAGACATTTATTGTTCGGGTGATTGCTTTTAAGGGAGGGTTTGTCGTTTACTCTCTGGGACCGCTGGGAAGTGAATGGTAACAGGAAATTCACACTCAAGGATTTTATCAACTATTTCAAGGTATATAACCTAAAGACAATATATCATTGCATTTATCCTTAGCTTCAAAACAACATTCTAAGCAATACCGTATTTTTTTAGGATAAATACAATTTTGAAACAACCATGGTTTCTGTTGGTGTCAGAGTTCTTTACATGCCTATATTACCGGGTCACGTTAAACGACTTAGTCACACGTAAGTACAATAAGACCAAATTGCCATTTCGAACCTATATTATTTTTCTATGCTTTCTTTAAAATTTCTTTCACTTCCTGCATGTCTGGTTTGATATAGGACTAAATGTTATGAAATGATTTTTTATACAATAATAAACCATGGGTTTCTCTCGTGCTTCAACACAAATATCTTTAAATACACGCTTAAAAGGCAGTGCCGCCGTCTGCGCATCTTTTCTGCGCAGACTGTTTTACCTTCGGAATATATCAAAAACTGCCAGAGAATGCATGTCATGGACCCATGGTGACATCGGTAAGAACGGAGACTATGCATATAAAGGGTTTTAGGACTGGTTGGGCTTCCAGACTAGAAAACGTTGGCGGACGTGTTTTCAAGTTTTGAAGTCAAATAAGTTTAACAATTACTTTAAATGAATCGTGGATAAATCATCTATTACTGACAGATGTCGCCACGACCACATGAAGGATTTTCTGTGTGCGCGGAAAAGATGCGCAAGGGCGGTGGAACTGCTCCTGAGAATCACACAAAAATGACACAGAACCCGGCGTAAAGTTTATATGTGATTATCTGTTAGTGTTAAGTTTGTATTATTTTGTCTGTAATTAATGGAAGATTTCTTGTATTTTAGGATGTTAAAACTTGTAAATCCTTCTCCTGAAGTAGCTTATGTTGATTTGATTGTTTCATTTGCTGGCGACAACGAAGATGAAGATGATTTACCTACCCCCCCTGTCCGTTACTATTTTGGAAACTAAAAGTAATATTGAAATATTGTTCCTTGTCTCTAGCCCATCACGTACTCAGCACGTTATACCAAAGAAACAATAATTTAACCTTATATAAAAAGTATGATATAAATTTGTAAAAAGCGGCTGTAGTCAAAAGACGTCAACCAACTTGAGTGACAATCTAGAGTTTAGAAAACAAACTGAAGCATTTAGCTGCTGGTAGACTTTTTAAAACTAATTTAAGAATTGTAAGAATAATAAAACAACATTGGACTAAGGAAGCATTCGTTTTTCACGAAAAGTCGGAACTAAGATGTTCTAGCTCAAAAGGGGAGTATATCTTGATTAGAAAAAAAGACCAGTTGAACGGCGAGGGCTGGACAGCACTATGCAACAGATAGGGATCTTGCCGTACGTGTATGGTGTATGTATGTATGTATGTATGTGTACACATTAGCCAACACGATACAACAGCTAAGTTTGTGAAGATTCTAGGGTGAGGTTAGAAGCATCTAATGGCCTGAAAGAATCGCGCTAATTGCAACAGTTTTGCAATCACGCGTGCGTAATTGAGACACTGGTGTCCTATTGACCAATCAGATTGTTCGCCAATTTCTTCTGATTGGCATTAGAATGTCTGCAACTTGTGGACGTTGTTGAGTACTACCTCTCTAAGTACCGTTTTGCACTTTTACTTTCATGACGGAAGTATTAGAACGGCCTTGTCCGAAGTACTTCAGAAATCCGTGTTATATTAGAACTTTTCAATTAAAATTCGGAGTTATATACCTAGTATGGGACTATCAACATGATTAATACTGGTTAATGGAACAGTTCTTTCCATGTATCACAAAATTGGTAAAAAAAAAATGGGGCAAAACCTCATAGCCAAGAATAATCGGTAATATAACTTTTCGTTAAAACTTTCCATTTTCGGTATTATAGGAATTGCACTTTTTCTTTTTACATTTCCCACATTAGATATAATTTCTTTTGTGTTGTTTGAAAAACACGTCAATACAACACGTCAACAAGTTATTTCTGGAACAAAATTATTCAAATTTCTCTGGCCATATTTTGTCTGTCAGTATGTGAGCAAGCTACTTCCGCGGGTATATTATCATTGAAATATGAACCGTTTTTCACCGTCACGAACCCCAATGGCTTATGTAGGTAGATAGTTAAAACGCTATGGATACTTCTAGTGCTGGTTTTGACGAGGTTTACCTCCAATCTGGACCAGAAAATGATGGCAAGTACTATGAAGGATATTTGGAGAAGAAAGACAAGTCGAAGGTACGCGGGCATCACTTTTCAATATGAACACGTCAATGAGGAATGTCAAACAAAACTAAAGCCGTGTTTAGTTTACTATTTTTTGTTACTTTAACACCGACTAATTTCTAGGAATATAAACAACACGCGACTTGTAACCATTGTTAGCATTAGACAAGTCATTTCTTATGACCGCCAATGCTATAATTTGTAGTATTAAATGTTGTATTTGCACGCGATTTAATGCGTTGTCGATATTATGTTCAAGTTGAGACGCGTTTTTAACATTCCGTCATACATAATACACTTACAACATCCTTCCGAGTACAGTATACTGATCCTTGTGGCTTGTATACGCTAATATACCTAGTATGTGGGACTTTTATTGATATTATAAAAGTTAATTGATTAAATATTGTTCTGTATATTGATATTCCTATATTATATAGTATCACAGTGTCTGTCTTCTTTATGCCTGTGCGAAGTTCATTTAATGGTAGACAAGGAGTATTTAGTTTAGGGTATTTACTGGCGTTTTTAACGCTCAATAATCTCGTTATCGACAGGATTTATCATAAAACGTACGTCTTTATAGTAAAATCACAGATGTACCAGTGTTTTTTACCTATTGAGTAATTTGTGAGCATATTAATATTAGATAATTCAATCATGATTTACAATAGTAGTTCTTGTTGACTGCCCTATCATCAGTGCTACAGACACCATTGATTGGATTTTGCATGCCTTTATAAATAATACAGCAGCAAAATACATGAATACAAATACCTAAGCACTTAGGGGTAGAGTTGCTTGTATATTTTCGTAAGCATGCAGCAGTTAACTTTACTTACAGTAATCAATATATGATGTGAAAGTCAGTAATGTGATGTTCAAGATCATGTAAATTGTGAATGCTTTGCTGTTGTTTTAAAAAACCTTATAAGCCTAGTAACCTAGTTGGTGGGCAGTGTCTTTCTAGCCAAGTAAAATTGTCTGATTGATGTTATATACCCAGTAAAGACATAATAGTAAGCCAACAGGTGCAAGGCAGTTGATTAATTTTCTTATCAAATCAGCTAGGGATAAACTGCAGAGGTGATTTATTGCCATTTTGTTCACCCAAATAATTAAGCATTTTCTGTTTTAGTTTGTTAGTTACTGGTGTGTGTTAAAACATCAGAATATGTATTTCTTTAAAGATGTCAATACTCAAATAAAAGAAAACGTAAGTATAATATTGTTTAATATATTAAGTACAGTGTTATTACAAAGTTAACAATCAAACTTGCAGAAGTTAATCAGTGATAACAGACAACTCACGAACCACAACTGAATTGAATAAACACAATTGAATGATAGCAAACTTATTTGTCTATTTTACAGTATGCTGGTTACTGTCACATTGACACTGACCTGCATGTAGAACTAATGAAGACGAAAAAGGAAAAGTTTGAATTTGTCATTAAAGCAAAAAGTGGCAAGATAATCCTCAGGGTTAGTACTGAGAACAATCATAGCAATCTTAGTATAGTAATGTATTATAATTTTAAACCTGTTTCTGTTCAAACCTAGGCAAGTAATGCTTACATGAGGGACTGTTGGTTAAAGTCATTAAACATGTCAATTCGGGTATGAAGCCATTTTCATTTCTGAACTATTTGTATTTTTTTACCCTGAACATTATGATCAGTGTTCTCCGTACTTTGCACAAGATTGAAAAGATTAATTTTAACAGTATCTTTTGCTAATCAACTCCACGTGAGATATTGTCATGCTCATTTAATTATGGGAGTCCCATAAGAGGTACTTTTTGTCTTAAGAAAGCCGACCAGTTTCTGAAATTATCATTAACTATTATTACTTTTGTCTAGCATGAAAACCCAAGTACTGAAAGCCATATTTTGCCAGGCAGTGGCCCAGTCAGTCCTAAACATGAAGTTGGTGAGAATTATCATTTTTATTGTCATATTTAATATAAATATTGTGAATCAGGTCTTCATCCATATACAGTCAGATGCTTTAATGTCTTTAATGAATAAACAATATTATTCAATCTACAATAAAATATAATAACTACAATTATAATAATAGAATATACCATTAAAACTGTCTACAGTATATTAACAAGAAACAATCTTATTTTTATACTCAGCAGGAATGCAACAAACACCATCACCACCTGTTTCTCCACATGCAGGACTATTGAGGAAACCCAGTCTGCCATATACTCCTATAACAGATCAACAGGTATTGTTAATTATATCTTTGACAACAATTTAATCTTATTTATCAACCATTATTCCATTAGTAGATGCTAGTTCTAGTACAGCATATTAGCCATATTTCATGCTCACCTGTAATATGCAGCTTTCTTGGAAGCCGTAGTGCAAACACAATAAGAAATTGCTTGATAAGTTATGTTGGCATTGAAGTCACATTCTAACATGCTACATTAATAAATATTATTAAATATCTTTTTGCTTTATTTTTCAGATTCAATTCATGCAAAATACAGATGCAATGATACATGAAAATCCTTGTCCTAGAGAACAAGTCCAGTTTGAACTGGATCGTTTGAAAGCAAATAATAAGTATGTCAATTTAGTATAAGTTGTGTTTTGAACTGTTATAACTAAACAGCCTTGCACATGAGGCACAACTTGAAGCACCAATTTAATTTGTGATTAATTGTTTGTTTTGATATCTCTAGCTGGTATCTAGGATCAAAACCTCGTGAACAGGCTGAGATAATATTACAAGGAGAAGTGAAGGGCACATTTATAGTCAGGGACTATCTTGATAGTCGGACACATGCCAACAGAGGCTATGTCATTTCTCTAAAGTAAGCATATTTTGATTCTTATCTTACACCTGACTAATTCTCTCAGACTGTTAAACTACTATCTTTTAAATAAAACCCCAGAGCTGCAGTGTTTTAAGTCGTATTCCACAATACTTCACATAGTTTGGGCAATAAGGCAAATTGTTTAAGGACTCTGCACAGTCAAAGCAACAATACACAGCTTCGGCAGGCGGGCTACTAAACTCAGTTGCCCATGCTATGGCTATAATAGTGTTAGAAATATCAAGGAAATAGTATTTTCTTTAGCTGTAATTCCTATTTTGTATACTTGTATTGTATGCTAGAGATGAGGTGAATCAAATTCGGCATCACAGAATAGAGAAGAGAGGTGGTGGACTTGTGCTCAGAGGCTATGAGGTACAGTGTGTCCTTGCATGTAAACTACTGCATCATTTACCCATTAATAGTCAAGTCATATCCCTCAGTTTTGTAACCAATGATTCTTAATGTATTTCAGGCAAGATGTTTTGAAACATTGCACTTTCTATTGGAATTTTTTATCATGTCCCAAAAGAAGAAGATAAGTCTTATTCCATATGATCCATCAATTAGACCAGGTTAGTCCAAATAACTGTCTGCATGGCTAGCATTAACTGCCTGATGAGTTTGAGCCCTACCTGTTTACCTACCTGACTGCCTGCCTATTATAGTTCTGCCTAGTGAACTGTGTGTCTACCTGACTGCCTGCCTATTGTACAGTAACTCTGCCTGTTTGACAAGCTGACTGCCTGCCTATTATAGTTCTACATGTCTGTCTACCTGACTGCCTGGCCTGCCTATTGTAGCTATACCTGTCTGAAAACCTGCCTGCCTGCCTATTATAGCTCTGCCTGTTTGACAACCTGACTGCCTGTTGGAGCTCTATCTATCTGACAACTGGATTGCACTGGTTGGAGCTCTGCAGTCTGCTTTCCTCCCTCAATCCCTGCCAACCAATTAGCCCCACCCACCTGTGAGCTAACTCATCCATATCTGCAATTTTCTGCTTATGGTATAAAATCTCAGTAATTTACTTGTTTTAGTAGTCTCAAGACCTCTTCCTCCACAACCTGATCATGGTGCTGGTTATTTACCAATGGGTGAGTGTGCAATGGTGTTTTTTTCCCGCGCTATGGCTGAAATGAAGTGAAAACGTTAAAAACTGTACTGTTGTACCGTTATCATTCCTTACATACGCGCTAGGAAATTTTCCTTAAAATAACATATTAAACTTAAAAAGTACTAAATGTATTTCATTGTTAGATGGCAGAACACCTCCACGCCAGCGTCCACCGCCAGGTAACCAGTCAAAATGATACCACTGGTAAAAAGTCAGACCGTACTTCTAATAGCTAAGTCACAGACATTCTCTCATCCTTTGATATGCATCTTTAAGTACTGATATAAATTTGTTTGCACTTTAAGATCGATCTCAGTCCTTTAAGGACCGAAGACTTCCTGAAATTCCTCCCACTAGTTACGTCAGTATGTATAACATCTGTCTACTTGCTATACTGTATGTCTTGAAGGCTAATATCGCACATATCTTAAATAATACAAAATGAAATTCTTTAAAACATTGTCATTGACTCAATATAATACAGTACGTAATTGTTCATATGATCGGTCGGTCGGTCGGTCGGTGGGTGGGTGGGTGGGTCGATCGGTCGGTGGATCGGTCGGTCGGTGGATCGGTCGGTGGATCGGTCGGTGGGTCGGTTAGGGTTAGGGTTAGGGTTAGGGTTAGGGTTAGAGTTAGGGCATTGAACTGGTTAGGGTATATGTAGTGCATATTACTGTGATATACTGCATGGCACCAAGCGCAACACGAGCACGCGTCATTAGTATTACGTACTTGTTTCATTATATTTCTCTCAATTCAGACCACTCTGCAAGTTTTCATGGTCATCATTCTCGCCAGCCTCCAGTGCCAGGTTTGTGGAAACTTCACATTCTTTGTGTATTCTTCAGCATTGTAGCCCAGCATTGGGACAGGGGGGGGGGGAACTATGAGAACCTTAAGAGGCAGAAAGTCAGAACACAAAAATGGGGTTACCCGCGGTAATATCCACGACAGTACGGTCACTATATAAATGGTATTATATCAAACAATTTGCAGTATGCATATTTTGACAACATGTTGAGATCAGATGTGAAGTGGGACTGGATATGAGGTTGTTAACGATATATAACCTCTGTGATTTTAGCTAATGCTCATACCCATGTAGCAACTAGAGCAGAAACATCGTATGTAACCATGGATCAAAATACTCGCACTACCACGAGTAAGTAAAAACGTTGCAGCTGGTAAGACAGTTGTTAGTAAAATATAAACTAAAACTAAAATATAGTTACCTGTGTGAAAAGATTTTGGATGGAGACCAAAAGAAAGAACGTTTTTTGGCTTCTTTTGGTCGGAACGGTAAAGAGCAATTTCGCTTGCAACATCAGCTATTTTCCACACAAGTTCACTATACTTGTTCACAAGTAAACATCCAATGTCCATTTCAATCATATCAAAACTCAAAAGTAATGGTTCTCATTCAATGTAGCAAAAAATCATTTACCAAATGTTAGCCGCGAATTCCTCTTATAGTTTTCAAAAGCATCTCTTTAGTTTGGGCAACACGTACGCATGTACGCTGTTGTATACCTATTTTTGCTCATGCGAAATAGAGATTGGGGAAAGCGCATAGGACTTTCCGATGATTTGATTTTAAACGGGGCTGGGCCTTCTTATATTATATATACCGCTATTTTTACTGGTATTCCTTAAGGTGATTTTGAACTAACGGCATTTTTCTACAGCTACAAGTGATAGTTATGTACCAATGGCGGCCCCTCCTAGCCTTCCTACTCATGTACCTGACGGGTCCTCTTACGTCAACTTGCCTGCACCGGCGGCTGTTGCTGAAAGTAAGTACATAGAGAGAAACAACCGGGGGGCTGTTGCTGAGAGTAAGTAGAGAGAAACAACCGGGGGACTGTTGCTGAGAGTAAGTAGCGTGATACTGCAGGAACCGCAGATACAAGGATAGTTAAATAATAATGCTGAGAGTATGTAGCCTGATACTGCAGGGGCCGTACAGCAAAAGGGGGCGGGGGGAGGGGTTGAGATTAGGTAGATTGATGGTGCAGGGACCACGAAACAGGGTAGGGTTATAGTATTTTTTTCCGTTCATTTGAAAAAAACCTGTTGTTGATAATGCCTCCTAAAACATATCTGTGGGTTGTGATACGAACCTTAAACGAGACTTCTACTTCTATATATTTCTTGATGAAACATACATTATTTTATTTCTCAACATTTCATAACTTCTGGCTCACACTTTAGCTGCCATCAACTAGCGTCAGGGGGGGGACTTTAAGACCTAATATTCAGGTTACTTACATTGCATTACATAATTAACCTTTTGGACTTTTTTTAGGTCCGTATATCAACATTGGAGGTAGGTAGCTTTACTGCTGAAGTAGGTTTATTCGTAAGCGTTGAACGCTTATGGACAAATACATCTGACCAAGAAACTGTCTTATTTTTCAGCCAATTCTACCGACGAACCAACGCCACCAGTTCTTCCACCAAAAAGACGCGCTGCTTCTTTGCCTGTCTTGCCTCCTTATGTGAACTTGCCTCGTAAGTCGCACCATGTTATACAATATATTTTATTGCATGAGAGTTTTCCCCTTGACTAGAAAAATGGTCTGACTTTAGAGGGTAAAAGTCTAAATTATTGGACATTATGCAATAAAAGGTTAAGTGACGTAGCTAAGTTTGTAAAGAAACTCTGCATTCTGAAAGATCTTTCGAACCAGCTAACATTTTTATTACGCATGCCGTTATGTACATTGACCCACACCCCTCCCTTCCTCCCTCCCTTAATATTGTTATAACGACATTGTTCATCGGTCATCAAATCTATTTTTAGAGGGACGTTTTACAAGCCCAAACATGAATTGTATTAATGAAACAGCGTACTTGAACATGCGGTAAAGCAGAGTAGAAGATTGGTAACCAACGTACAGTACCAACCGTTGAAATCAAGATATACACTAAGCAGGCGTGAAGTAAAAGGGGGGGTATTTTTAGTCGACCAAACATCTGCGCATGCGTGAGTTGCTATGCTATAGGATTTTTATACGATTGTCATTTTGGCGTATGTAATCACGAAAATACTTGAGATCACATGCGCTGAAAAGTACTAGTTGCGCACGCGATATAACTGTTCTACGTAATTATTCATACACCAAATTGACAATCGTATACGACCATTGTATACCACGAATTGTAGAGAATGAATAGGTTATTGCTGGCCTGCAAGGGCTTGTTCATAGCCCATATGAAAATAATAAAATTCGAAGGGGAATGTTGTCCCAATAACAACAAAAAAGCGATATATATTATCAAGCTCTTATATAAAATTGTAGCAATAGATTTGCCAGGTGGAAATCGCAAATGTCGAACAAATATCATAGCTCAGCTGACAATCTTAATTGTTAGAGACATAATACCACAGAAACACAAATAGTCATCATTTTGTAAAGTTTATTAACGTTTCCTTACTGCAGGCAACATTTTCAAGTAATAGAAATTTGATGATAATGTATTTAAGTTGTTGTTGTCAACAAATTTGGACCACTTGAAGCTGTTGCGTGTCTTATACCTTATCTTTGCAGGCATTATCAGACATTTCTGATCACATTTCTTGTCTGATTTCCTCCACCTCTACACGCCGGGAATCGCGCAATTTGCAACAAGCTTGTTATCAGCTTGCTACAAGTCGCAGTGACAAGCCGCATGCG
>JAOTOK010066182.1:0-16984 GCA_025770025.1 Virgularia gustaviana
TCGGCTTCGGCAGATAACATTGACCTCGGCCTGAATTATTCTGGATATCCTGCTCAGCCTCATCCAATAATTGTTTAATATACCGCGGTACGTCAAAGTGAACCGACTCAACAATGATATAATTCTTAATTTATATAGACCTTACTTCATTATTTCCGTTTGACCAATGGCCTCGGTACCATGTTTATTTCATTTAGTTTGGCAAGCGACGTATAAGATTAATATAATATTTTCGCATTTTCTGAACAAATCTGATTTGTTGATCTTTATTCTAAACTATTAGGGCTTTCTCTCGTGCATACCAAACACAGATGAACCAAACAGATCAGTGGCACTGGACAATTTAAGGATTCTTATTTGTGAAGGTCCTTCCATAAGCGAATCAAGTGTTGTTGAAGGCGTTGTCGTGGAGACAAGATGTTTACAAGAAAAAGATGTAATTTGTGTAGACCTGTGTTTAATATGTAACTATCTCCATTTATAAAACACAATCATCGAACTGTGTAATTTCCTGTAAATATATGGATATATCGTTGATATTTATTTACATATTATTGATATTTATAGCAGCCAAAAGTCAGTCCAGCAGTACAGTATTTTTTGACATACTGAAGAAATTTGTCTTTTATATCCATGTTCCCCCTTAATGCAGTGTTTATATTTTTCAGGATGACAATGACCACGTTATAAAAGTTGCTCTGTTTGACTGTTCTCTTGCTGGTAATGTTGACGATACGTGGTTTGACGAGGCACATACAAATGTAGTAAACAACATTCCAAATATTGAAGATACCGTCCTTTCAACAATGAAGAATATGATTGATGAATTGGTTAAAAATGATGTTCGACTATTGGCTTGCCAAAAGGTCATTCACCCAACACTCCAGAGATACCTGATGAAGAAGGTAATAAGATATTAATCTACAGTACACATACAGGGGCGTAGCTGCAGGTGTGACTAAATTTAGAGGCGGCTCACTCATTCCTGTAACGGAAAATTATTTATCTCATGCGCTACACTACAATAGGGTTATCGAGCAATAGGGTCATTGAGCGTTGATCAAGGTGATTGCCGAGAGTAAAGACCAAAACACACCGGACACGATTCGTCAACGCGACGCGAATTTTCAGATTTTGAATGTACCGGGTGGCGCAAAAAAAGTTAACCTGTTTGATTGATCATAACTTCTAACCGACTAAACCTACTACAATGAAATATCTTTCATTAGATTCGTGAATGTCTAACTAAAATTTTGGTATATACCATGTGTATTTTGACTCAGGATTCACCGAGATGTCGCGATTCGATTTCAATAACGCGTTTTCGAAAATTGTAAAAATTAGCTAAAAAATTGCGTATTAATGTTGAAACTGAATGGTGGTACTTTATTCGCACAATTCGTCTGCTGCAATGAAGTTTACATAGAAACACATATGACAGAAGTCTTTGTTGATGGATAAGCTCGCTGTTGTATCCTTAAATGAGCTATATAAACCAAAGAACAAGCGGAATTCTGGTGAAGTTGTTTGTTAAATTTGCACGCTGCTAAACAATTAAATTTCCCATGGGATATGAAATATTTGTAGCAAAACAGCCGGCAAGTTTTTCCATGTTTTAACACTTTCTAACATGTTTTAGTTTCAACATTAACACGTCATTTTTAACTAATTTTTACAATTTTTGAAAACGCGTTATTTAAATCGAATCGCGATTTCTCGGTGAATCCTGAATCAAATTGCACATGGTATATACCAAACTCTAAGTTGGACATTCATGAATCAACTGAAAGTTATTTCACTGTAGTAGGTTTAGTGGGTTAGAAGTTATGATCAATCAAACAGGTTAACGTTTTTTTGCGCCACCCGGTAAGTAAAAAGGTCTGTTGACTGTATTTTTAACAGGTACTTGCAGTGCTCTCGAATATTGGAAGAACCTCAATCAGAAACAAAATTTCCGGTCACTATAATTCGAAAATTTACATCGCATTGACAAATCGCGTCCGGTGTATTTGGGCCTTTACTCCAGCGTGATTGCTTTCCCATCTTTCCCAATGAACTTCCCAAGTGGTCAACAACTCTCCTGATCATGAACGCCAAATTGTTATGAACGTTCAGATTTCCCGCGCTTATTAGCTGACACACGCGATGGCGTAACGGAATGAATGGCGTCAGCAATGGCGTGAACGTTTTCACGTGACGTCATGGCCGCCATGTTGGTGTTTCACGACAAAGTTCCTGTGCTCAACAGAGCAAATAATGAAATTTAAACGCTCTATAGTTATTGACAGGCCAGGATCATCGGATTCTCATTTATTTATTATTCTTTTTTTTTGGGGGGGGGGCACATTCCATCCACTTTTTAAAAAATTAACTAGAGTAGGTTTAACTGAACTTCAGGGACTCTCGGATTCTTATTTATCTCGAATTTCTATAGATACTTTTAGCACTGGGTTGGAATCGAGGGAAAGAGAAAATCAGTGCAAAGTTATGACTATGATCCTAGCTACACAAACTTGTGACATGAAAGTTAGAACAAGCAATTTTAGTGCAGGCCCGCCCGCAGCGCGGCTCTTGTTATTTAAGCACGCTAGCCACTCAGTCAATAATATATCGTTTTAATAAACATTATAATGTTATAAAAAGTCTTCGATGTACAATTACCAGAAAGTTGCCCACTGGAATTGAAAACGGTGGACATAAAATCTCTCGACTCTCGAGTTGCACATTTATTACCCAGCTGCTCATTATGTTGAGTCTATTATTATAATAATAAAGAGCTGCTGCTAAACTGTAGAACTTTGTGAAAATCTGCAACTTCGAAGCCTGATATCGTTCTGTTTTTCTGTTACAGGGTGTCTATTTTATTGAAAGGTTATCAATCAATCATATTGAAGCGGTGAAAAAAGTAACTGGTGCTACAAGATTAAGCACTCCCCAAGGAAATATTGATTTAAAATGTTTTGGTTCACTAGCAAAGATCAAACAAATGGTTGTGCATAATAAGAGGTATATGATCTACGATACAGAAACCCTGATTTAACAAAACATGACATGATTTAACCATTGATGACAGTACTTGCAGCTCTTAGGGCCGCTCTTACGGCAGGGCAAAAGGGGCAATTCCCCTGGGCCCCGCCTGAACTGGAGCCCCCATTATTATATAGGTATATGAAATTTGTAATGCATCAACATAATTTACGAGTACAAAATATCGAGTGAAATTTTTAAGACCGTGTACATAGAATAAAATGTGCCCCCTCATATTCCTTTTTCCCGGGCCTCGTAATTTTCTGCTAACCGTAAGAGCGGCCTTGAGTACTTGGGACAACTGACTTGTTTCAAGTCTTTGTTAGTAGGCCCTTCTTTAAGAGACAGAACGGCTCCGCTCGCCTAGTTCCCTGGGTAGCTCTCTGCATGGGATCCCAAATACCACCATCAGTGTAAATGGTGCAACCGTTCCCAAAAGTAACGACCATGAACCTTTTTTCATCAAAAAATTGTTCCCTAAGAGTTGGCAAGTGACAACTCATCGACTCTTATTCTCGTTTGATCGGGCTCTTACAACCCTTACCAGCAGGTACATCGACAAATTTTCTCCCCCCCCCAATGGTCTGCGAGGTCACCTTTGGGAAAAGCCCAAATCTCGACAGAAACAACATACAGGGGGAGATCCCTGATTTTGTATCTAAAAGATGTTTTTAAATGCACCAAATGGCTATTTTGAAGCTTCAAAATTCAAAAATTTGCCTTGCCATCGACCCCCAAGTATAACAATCTTTCACCCCCCCTCCCCCCAAAGTTGAAAAGCTTGGTCTGGAGCAGAATCCCTTACAAAATCATGCTTGACCATCCTCTGTTTATACTGGTTTTCTTTCTATTTCACATCCTATTTTTATCATATTGTAGGTTTGTTCATTTGATACCACACAAGAGACGTCATTCAATCGCAACTTTGCTGCTTTGCGCTCCAGACGAAACAACTCTGGATGAACTACAGTTGGTTTGTTCTTCAGTTTTAACTGCTCTGAAACAACTTGTTTATCATCCATATCTCGTGCCTGGTGGTGGCTGCCTAGAAACACATCTCGCTGTATTTCTCCTCCAAAATTCACAGAACAGCGAGCTGTACCATGCACTTGGTTGTACGAGGGGTAAGTTCATTAATGGGATAGGGATGTGCCGGATTCGGCAACTTAAGGGGTGTTTATATAGGAAAGACCAGCCCGCCCTGGAGAGCTGGCCCTTGAAAAGAGGTCCCTCCTCTAGCGTACTTCCTGCAAGCTAAAACAATTTGCGTTTACATGTTAAGAGGGCCAGCCCCCCTTGCCGGGCATATAAACGCACTCTTATAAAATTGGTCAATCCTGTAGGGATGTGCCCCATCCCTCTATCGATATCCAGTACTAATACTATCCATTAATATCTAACATGATATTTACCGGATAGTGCATTTATGTACTACTTGTACGGAGTAGTGCTGTCCATACTTTCAATCAACTCAATGGGATAAAAGCTGTGACTATTTTATAGAAAGTGCTAATATTTTCATGCAGTTTGCTAAAGTATATGATGACATAAATTTGACCCAAGTATTCTATATGAGTGCATATTCAAAGTTATTTGAAATGGTGGAGTACGAAATTTGTAGAACTTTGTTGTTTTGCTTCGTTCGGGATATATTCGAGTTTATTTGATATGCAAAGTATATACTAAGTATGACATCATAATATGCATAATATAATGAGTGCCTGACGAAACACACACTAAGTAATATGTTTAGTCACAAGTCATATAGCCACATACAAGCAGTGAAGTCTGGTAGATTTTTGTTCAGCCCTTACAGAGAAAGAAGGTAGTAGGCCTAAGGCCCGTTTTCCACTTCAGTCGTATCGTAGCGAAACGTACCGTATTTCATTGTTTCATGAGCACCAGAGCAAGACTAATGACTTTTACACAAAAGAAATCGCTACGGTACGGTACGATACGGTTGAAGTGGAAAACGGGCTTAACTTGACAATGATCGAACGTATTAGGGTGCAACGATTCAATTCAAGAACGTTTACGGACCTTTTTCAGTATATTTAAGGACCTAAGGCAGGAAGTGTTTAAAAACCACCTTTTATCTTCAAGTTCAAAGGTGAGGAATGTGATATGAAAAAACGCAATCAAAAACCAGGGATGTAACAATCTTTGTAAAACTTTATAAGGGTTTTGTAAAAATAAGGGTTTTGCATGGGATGTAACAACTATATCAATGCTCGCCTAACAGTTGAACACAGAACACCCTACTTCGCAAGACAACTTTTGAATAATTTTACTTGGGTAATAATCCTCGGGCTGGCAATATTTGTTTTATTATTTCCGTACAGATCACAGGAAATTCCAGGACTTTCAAGGTCTTTATAATTTTTTACAAATTTAAGGATGTTCAAGAACGTTACGGCTTTCGAATTATAGTTTTTTTTTCTCCCGTTATTCCTTCCAATCGTGCGTCGTATAAAAACGGAACTATTTCACGGGGTTTCATTCTTCACGTTTCGAAAAATTGACCGAAAAGCTGTAAAACAGTGATCTGGACATGATCTGGACCCAAAAATGAACCCTAAAATATATAAAATGTTACTTGCCTGTTTGGAGGTCCGTATGGAGGTATATTTGCCGAGGTCGCAATAACGGCCCGAAGCCGAAACCGACAAATAACATTCTTATTTTTTACGTCCCCTCCCTTGACTTAAATCTCCCGGCACAGGTCCGTGTGATCCGTGAGAGGTCCGTATGGGCTCATCCGGACTAGTAATAGCCAATCAGATTGCAGGATCACCTTATATACGGACCGGGGTAAAAAATACAACGTTATTTGCGGTATTGATCAACAGCTAATTTTGAAAAGGTTGAAAAAAGCGCTGTTTGCTATATCCAACCTTTTTGCAGCTGGCTGATCGTTATTTTGTTTCCTGCGCACCAATAAATATCTATGCTTAAGATGCAACCACTTAAGATAAGGATCAGGTACTGTACCCAGCCCTCACATTTCATTTCTAATTTTTTCTAGGTCAATATCAGGAAGGTTGGCGTTCAGTTGCTTCTGCTTTCCTTCAAATTGCCAGGGCTATTGGGCATAACGAATACAGCCATCACATAGATGCAGTAATGCACCATCATTGGCTTAGTAGTCATTACGGCAATAATACAGAACAACTAAAGAAGTGCTTGTGTGGTTTGACATCCAGTTCTTCAAATACAAAATGGTATATGACAGAGGAGATGCTTTGTAAAACTGACTTTAACATTACTGATCAAAATATGACCACAATGCAATGTTTGGAAACAGAACATAAGAACTGTATATTTGACATTATGAGTGTCAAACTCAATGGTATAAAGACAGCATTTGAAACTGCTAATATGATTCTTAGAGTTAAACATTTTGTAAAAGAAATTATTTAATGTACAGTTAAAAAAGTCGAGGTAATGAGTAGTTTGTCATACAGCCTGGTCAGTACTTAATTATGATCATTTTCCATTAGTTATGTAATAACATAATTGGATAACTGACAGTTCCTTTCAGGATTTAAACACATTTTGAAAAAAAATTACACTGTTTTACAGTGAACAATGCACCAAGTATTGCTGGTTGCAACAATTGGCTTTTTACCAGTTCACTCTCACTGACAACACTCAACCAGCATTTGAACCCATACAAAGTTGGCAAGTTAGAGTGTAAGAAAGTTCATAACTACAGCCAAGGTGTAAAACAAGAACAATTTGACAACTTTCACAGACTCTTGTCCTTGTTTGATGGAGCCTGTGGTTCCTGATTATATAACATAAATCCCAACATAAATACTAAAGTCAATAAATGTATAGTATGTTGTCATGACATGTCACCATGATTGCAGAATGCAGCCCACATCATGACATGCTTCAAGATTTGCTGGATGATGTGGTCAAGGCATGTACCAATACCATGATTGTTTCATTTTAATCATTTGTCAATGAAATGCTTCTAACAATAATGTGGTTCTTTTCGTGTTGACTCAGGCAATCTTTGTACAATAATGTGGTCTTCTTAGGGCTTGCTGATCATGGCTCATCTGAATGCTCAAACTAAACTTGAACTTAGTATGATAACAGTCTCATGTGGCCTGAAAAAAATATCACAAAAATAATTATTTTACTTGGCACTTTTATATATGCACTAATATAATAATTACATTTTTTCGGTCACAGGTAATGTATTAGGGGCTGCTACAGAAAAACAATTAATAACTTTCCACCTAGGGAGATGAGAGATCTAGAGAAGGAATGATATAAAGCTTTATCACCTAGCAAATTGTTCCAACCCACCCTTCACAAGGTATGTGCGGAAGGGGTTGGTTTTGGTTTCTGTTGCAATTGTTAGAGTTCTCTCAATGCTCTATTTACTAATCTGATTATGCCCTAAAAAGTAGCTCACCTGTCAGAATCATCTGTGTTAAGGAGTCCAATTCTTTTAACCACTTCTAAACCATCGCTTACTCTTCCAAAGATGGTGTGTTTACCTTTAATTTAAAAAATTTTGCTATATTATATTGAAGTCATAATTAACCTTTTTTCTTTTGGAGCTTCTCCCCTAATGAGTAACATTGTCTGGCATACTGTAAGACAATCGACAAAATAAAGTGGCCATCTTTAATAGCTTAAATTAGTCGTATATTATAAAGGAATTAACCATTGATGTCTGGTGCTTGCCAGAAACAACATTTTAATATGTCTTACTGTATGCCCAGCAATTCCACTCATTGTTGTGAAGCTTTCACTCGGATCCCAGCAAGTGATTAAGTTCAACAATTACCAGTGAACTGTGTTATAGAACTGGACTTACCATCTAACCACTGAGTCGGGGCTAATGTGATGAAAAATTGACTACCATTGGTGTTTGGACCACTAAAATAAAATTATCATGTAGTGAATGGTAGTCTATGAGATGTATAATTCATACTAAAATCACTTATGATTTAAATATTGCAACATGGATTTTTGCAGGATTTAGGATTGGTGTACATGGTATAACAAAATATGTTTTTAAAGTGATTACTGTACTAATAATTATGTACCTGTTTGCCATTGAAAGTATTCCAGCTCCAGTGTGTTTCAACTCTCTTGTTATTTCATCTTCAAATGTTGGACTGATAGAAAGTGGACAAACGTATTAAGGTAATTATTGTACCTTACTATTACTAAAGTACACTGTCAAGTATTCCCTCTTAAGCAATCTCAGACTGTAGGAGGGAACCCCTAGCCTGTGCACAGCCGGACATACACTCCCCAGACCAGCTGTTTATATACTGGTGGAAACAAATAGGGTTGGTGATCATTGTTTTTCCATACTTAATAACATTTTTCCCTGGCAGACCATTAGCATTGATACAATTAAAGCGTGAAGGGGGAACTGGTCATGGATCTCAATCACCTGAGTTTTCAGCACTCGGCCGATCTCCAGACAAGATGCTTGGGTCATAGGACTAAGGAGGAGAGTTGTCATTATGCCATATACGGTACTGTCAGTGTATGTCTGGGTTAGTTTCTTTAGTTACTTAGTTATATATACCCATAAATTGAAGC
Organism: Virgularia gustaviana; assembly: GCA_025770025.1. NCBI lineage: Eukaryota > Metazoa > Cnidaria > Anthozoa > Scleralcyonacea > Virgulariidae > Virgularia > Virgularia gustaviana. The sequence goes on from JAOTOK010066182.1 coordinate 8,605, forward strand.
TCCCCCTTTGCCTGTACCACTTGGATCACCAGTTTGGATCATAAATTCCTACAGAAATAATTAGCTGAATTACTGAAATTTTATTGTGAATTGTTTTTGAAATATTTTAATGTTTAATACTCTTGTTTCACACACTTAATTTCTATTTACTATTTATTACCTTTATAACTCTATGGAACTTGCAGTTATCATAGTAACCCCGCCTAGCCTGTTAGAAACAAGTTAAAAAGCTATATATTTATATATACTTAAAGGCAACTATGTAAACTTATAAAAGTACTAATAACCATAAGTATTTTATTCAAATTTCATTGGATGATTGATTAATGAAAACCTAGCTTACCAACTCTGCAAAGTTTTTACACGTTTTTGGCGTATGTCTGTAATATAATTCACACTTTATATCACCCTACGAAACACAAGCATGTTATTAAATTATAATGACACTGTTTTTCATAAATATGGCTTTGTATAGCCTTACTAACCATTGTAGTTTTCAACACCACGTGTGTTGGTTGGTCCGCCATTTTGAAATTTGACTCTTATACACCCGAATTGCAATATGGGATTGTATTCTAATCTAATGAGATGTCGTCATTCGCGTTTTTGTCTTAAAATTTCAAAAAAATCAAAAATTGACAGCTGTAACTTGTTACGTCAAAGATAGGATGTAGTTGGTTAATAGCTGGAGAAATAGATTTTTTCTATGGAATAATTTTCGAGGGAATTCATATGGTTATAAGATCAAGCATTTTAACCAATCACGGAGCTGGAAATGTATTGTCAACCAATCACATTTGTTCTTTTTCTGGTATTCCGAAAGCCATGACAACAAGCAAAGAACAACATCAAAATGGTTAAAATCATACTAAAATGAAACAATATCTTCTTACTGTTGCTGTATTGCGTTTTCTTTCAATCTAGTTGTCATGTTCAAATAAAACTAGGGCTATCATTTCATTGTGGTATTTTCGCGGCAACAGAACTCTAGCCGTGCAGTAAAGTTTATAAACATCATGCCAGTGGCACAAACTCGCCTGGAACAACTTCAGGTTCTAAAGTTATTGCAGTCTGTCCGTGCAGAAGATAGGACACAGATCGAAAAATTGGCAACTCATGGTATCCCAGATTTAATAAACTACTCAGGTAGGCTTTTTTATTTAATTCTATATGAATAATTTTAATTTAGTTCATTTTAACATCTCATTCTCTGTCAGAGCACTTCTTCAGTTCTTGGTATAATACACAGTAAACTACAAGTATGCATGATGATATTATGGTTAGGGCATTTTTTAGTCTAAATAAGCTACATAGGTCACCAGCCTTCCATCTTTCTTAGAGGTTTCCATACTCCTGTAGTGGCAAAATGCTATATAATAGCTTTGACCTGACCATTTATTATATATCTTATTTCTTACCCATGTGTATGCTACATCTAGTACATGTATGTAAATGGTAATCATAATTATACAGCTGACTATTCATGCAGTAATTATTTTTTGTTTCACCCGTTGAAGGCTGCAGTCTGGTAGCCGTAAGCTTGTAAATAAAAAAAATTTGGTCAGAGAATGTCTAATTTTGCATTCAACTGGTTTGTCATCTTTTAATATTTCTTGCCTATACATAATACTTTGTTTTAATCCCATAGAACTTGAAAAAGGTGAGGCAGCACTTCATATTGCTGCATGCAAGAACAATGAAGGCATGATATCTTTCTTGCTTGACATGGGTGCCAATCCCAATGTGATTGACCAACAAGGAAGCACTCCTGTTATGAAGGCTGCCGAATATGGACACATACAAAGTTTACAAGTCCTGGCTGAGGCAAATGCCGATATGACAGGTCAGTGGAGAACAAACTGTTTTTTCACACATTGAGTTTAATCATTAATGTATATAAAACAAGCTATAATTCTATATATTAAGTACATGTATAACCATGATGTACTGTACATTATAATTAATATAATTAATTTTCCTATAGTGCGAGACAAAGAAGGAAAGGGCATTCTGTTTTATTGTCTTCTGTCAACAAAACGTCACACACTATCACTAAAAATAGCCCTGGAACATGGAGCTAATGTGAACAATGTGGTAATTATATGCTTTTTAAGTATAATTACAATTCATATGTCTACAGATATTACTGTAAATATTGCTGTATACATATTTATAATTTTTCATTTTAATCGCAGACCAACAATGGTGAGCCTCTTCTTGTTCGAGCTGCTGAAAGTGGGCTGGATGAATTTGTGGATGAACTGTTACGTGCAGGGGCTGATCCTGACAGCAAAAATCTGGTACTGTTAGTAGTAAAATTTGAAAATTAAAATATTTTGTACTGATATTAATATAAAGCCCATATATACCAACTGGGTTAATCAATTCACCTGACTGTTTATTCAGTACATTAATTATTTTATATTATTATTTGTAAATTTAGTGACGATACTAATCAGGTGCCTATTTTATCTTTTAGAAAACATCTTTCTCAGCCCTTCATGCTGCTTCAGCTACTGGTAGTGTGGAGTGTGTACGCTCGGTGCTGGAGACTGGGGCTAACGTGGATGCTTTGGATGAGAAAAATACTCATGCTGCCCATCTGTAATTAAGTCTACTCTATACTTACTAATAGACTGACTGACTATCCATGCTGGATACATCACATGCTTTTGTCCATTTTTCAAAATTTTTTCCCGGCATACTTCCTCCATTTTTCATTCTTTATAACTTGCTTATCTTTTGTTATCCTATTCAAACTTCCTGGCAGGCATGCACCTATATTCAAACTTACTTTCAGGCATGCACAGCCGGCCGACAGATGAAAAGACAGTTAGACAGACAGTCTACTGACAGACTACGAGATGAATGTATCCATGCACACACAGACCAATTCTTTCAGTTGACTTCATAATTAAGCTGCTTTATACTTAGTCGGTGTATGTCATTAACTCTTGTTCATTCCTATCTTCCTTCATGATTATGTTTCATAGTGCTGCTGAGAAAGGTCATTATGATGTGATCCGAGTGCTTGCTGCATATGGTGCAGATCTAGGAATACAGAACAGTAATGGGGATACACCACTTCATATTGCTGCAGCCAAAGGATCTGGACCAGTTTGTAAATACTTAGCACAGAGAGGTAATTTACCTAAAATTTGTTAAAATCCTAATATGGAATATTGTCAAAATCCCATGGAATATTGTGAGAACCCTATGGAATATTGTGAGAATCCTATATTGTCAGAATCCTATGAAATATTGTGAGAATCCTATAGAATATTGTGAGAATCCTATAGAAGAATATTGTGAGAATCCTATAGAATATTGTGAGAACCCTATAGAATATTGTCAGAATCCTATGGAATATTGACAGAATCCTATAGAATATTGCGAGAATCCTATAGAATATTGCGAGAATCCTATAGAATATTGTCAGAATCCTATAGAATATTGCGAGAATCCTATAGAATATTGCGAGAATCCTATAGAATATTGTGAGAATCCTATAGAATCTTGTGAGAATCCTATACAATATTGTCAGAATCCTATAGAATATTGCGAGAATCCTATAGAATATTGCGAGAATCAGTATAGAATATTGCGAGAATCTTATAGAATATTGTGAGAATCCTATGAATATTGCGAGAATCCTATAGAATATTTCGAGAATCCTATAGAATATTGCGAGAATCCTATTGCGAGAATCCTATAGAATATTGTGAGAATCCTATAGAATATTGCGAGAATCCTATAGAATATTGTCAGAATCCTATAGAATATTGTCAGAATCCTATAGAATATTGTCAGAATCCTATAGAATATTGCGAGAATCCTATAGAAGAATATTGCGAGAATCCTATATATATAATATTGTGAGAATCCTATAGAATATTGCGAGAATCCTATAGAATATTGTCAGAATCCTATAGAATATTGCGAGAATCCTATAGAGTATTGTGGGAATCCTATAGAATATTGCGAGAATCCCATAGAATAGTGAGAATCAATAAAATATTCTCAGAATCCTATGGAATATTGTGAGAATCCTACGGAATATTGTGAGAATCCTATGGAATATTGTGAGAATCCTATGGAATATTGTGAGAATCCTATGGAATATTGTGAGAATCCTATAGAATATTGTCAGAATCCTATGGAATATTGTGAGAATCCCATAGAATAGTGAGAATCAATAAAATATTGTCAGAATCCTATGGAATATTGTGGGAATCCTATAGATTAATCACGTTCACTTGATTTTAATTATTGTGGAAGTACAGTATAAGTATTCAGTCGCGAAGTATTTTATGCCCCGATTTTTTTAGATGTTCCCACACCTAACAGGTTACATTACTGCATTATTTTTTGAAAAACAATTGTCTAGTAACTTAATATACTGTATCTAGGTTGTAGTTCTCTGAAGAAAAATAACGACGGTAAACTGCCGAGAATAATTGCGAAGGAAAGTGAACACAAGGAGGCAATGAAGGAATGCAAAAAAGCTGAAAAATCTGAGGCAAAAGGAAGAGGCAGTAAGCCTGGTACTGAACCCTGGGCTATTAGGGTAAGGGCTCATGATTGTGCTTCGTTTCTGCCAAATTGGAAGATGTTCTCCGGATTTTGAAAAAAACTGTAAATTTCGGAAAACTATATGGCATATGCGATGCAAAAAACTTAAGAGTCTGAACACTTTTTGAATATTTTAGAATGTACATTCATCTACAGTAATTGGGAAACGTAACGATCTCTAGTTTCTTGCATTACACATCGATATAGATTTTCCATGGCATTGGGATATTTCTTTATGTTTTTGTGACAGTTACATTGCAAAATTCAGACAAAAATTGTGACAGAAATCTCGTGTGACAGAAGTAGAAATCTATTATTCCTTATTAACGCTACTTTAATATTGTTTTTCAAAAATTTGGAAGGTGATTTTTTTTTAAAAAAATACATTTTTTAATGCCCTACTGCGCATGTCTCAAAAATGTAAACTGGGTTTCTGGGCTTTTCCCGGCTGAAAATACAAAACTCACAGGATTTACAGCAGTTTTCATGAACAATAAATCATTCAAATACTGGTCTTTGTGGTAAACATTGTTTATTTGGTGAGATACAAACGATAATACTCAAGTGTGGTCCACATTTGTTTGCGTTTTTGAGACATGCGCTGAAGGGACTGTAACCTACCTTTAAGGCATACATGTATTTAATGTAGGAAACAGTTTTTCCACTGATAAATCCAATCCTATTTTATGTGTTTATTTTGCAGCTTTACGACTGGATGCTTGAAAACATGGAGAAGATTTTAGATTTATTTTACAAATTTGATAGTGAAAAGGAAGATGGAGGTCGTAGTGGAAAACTTAGCAAAGATAATTTGATGACGTGTTTATTAACTTTAAGTAAGTCCTTTCCTTCCTTCTTTCTACCCTTGCTTGTCTATTTCCTTCCTTGCTTAGCTCCTTCCAGGCATGTAGCTAGAATTGAAAATTAAGTGGGGCGAAATATTTTCTCGGGGGGCAGGCTAATAATGGAAAGCATATGTCCGAAATTTAAGTTTGACGCAACGTTTATTCTTAACAGCTGCAACTAATTATGAAGAACACAATTGCTTCTATATGTAAACAAATCCACGAGTCTTAATAAGTTTACAAGATATATTATGTACTGTCGACTTTTGAGCTGGGGGGCGAGCATATATTTTGGGCCGTAGCTACGTGTCCGGCTCCTCTGTACCTACAGTACCTCTACCAATCTTAAGAAGTTCAACAACCTAAGACGGAATTTTTAAAACGTAGGCTGTCGCACAGCAGACCAACTCTGTGGAATTCGAGCAGTTTACAATAAGCTATTTAACATGCTCCAAATGTTAATACTTTCAAGGACAATATTTAAAGATCTTCACTTTTAACTCTTAAATTATATATAAACACTTAATTTTGTAACCTGTAAATAGATTTCCTTATTTTGCTCTATTTTTAAATAACGGCCTCCTGGAAGAACAATCGTGTAATTTTTTATTGATAGCAATTACCGTTAATAAAGAAAGTTGTCCTCCTCTTCCCCTTTCTTATTTTTCGTTCCACCCCTTTCTTCCTTCCTTCCTTCCTTTATTTATTATCTACATATTTTCCAGGTGCACCAATAGAACAAGAAGAACTAAAACAAGTTGTGAATGCACACGATCCAAACAGAACAGACTTAGTTGATTATTCAGTATTTTTAACCGGCAAGAAATTTGTTAATAAGGTAATTCCATTAGGTGTTCTATTCAGTCTTTGCACAGAGCACATACTCTGAACTTTCCCTTGGTAACTTACCACTTAATGTTAAAAAGTCGTTGTGGTCGTACTTTTACTATCTCATTTGGTTTCGAGGCCCTAGTGTATGAGCTATCACCGAACACTGAACTGAATAGCTAGACCGAATGATAACTCCGCCTTCTCCGGGGATTAAAGCCACAGCTGTATTTTAGTTTTTCTGAACGGTGATCTACTGTATATATCAAATTGAAGCACTTGAAAAGCTCTATTTCGGCTGTGTGAATTTGAAAATATTAGCTCAAAGGGAAATGTTTAAAAATATCAATAATATTTTACGTAAATGTCCCTGTTTCGCGGCTATCTTCGTTTGCTTTTACCTTTTTAAAACACTTCCCTTTGAGCTAAAGTTGTGAAGTTAACAAAGCAAATAGAGTTTTTTACGAGCTTAAGTTTGATGTGTAGAGACTTTCAGAGTTAAGTATTTCTGCTCAAACCACAGAAAAACTATTTTGGTTACAAGCAGCTTATGGCGTCTTTATCTGCAGTCTACGCATAGAGTTCAATGTCCCCGAATATACAGTAAAGGTCTCGTTACAAAATTAGAAAGTCATTGTTGTGAAATTGTAAATTTTACAGCTCATTAATATTTTTCCCTTTTAGTTGTTCATAGTTGGTTCGGTAAAAGTAAGTACCTTTTTATTACATGTTTCCATTTCGAAGAACAAAAAACCTTAGTACTAGATAAATTTAAATTGGTACGAAATGTGTTCATATTCTTTATTACATTCTAGAAAAAGAAAAAGAAAAGTGCCAAGAGAGGAAAAAAGAAAAAGGTAAAAGTTGAATGCTTCTTTTTCCTATATTTCGTATTTACATTTTCAATAAAGAAAATCTTTGTTGTTTTAGGGCAAGACTAATATTCCTTTGCCGATATGTACAGCACCAGACGGACCTAGGGCAAAGAATGGAGGTCCACCCTCACAGTACATTGAGAGATATGTGGTAAGATTACTGCAGATCATGGATATTTCCGTTTTAAAATGCTGCATATTGTCCTTTCGAAGGACATATAACTGTTTCACCTATTGTCTGGGATCCACTATACATTTTATGGCTTGACATGTGTTTACCAGAAAAGACCAATAGTTATACATAAGCGTCCGTAGGTTGCGACCCGATCCACCAGCTATGATCCGAAATCTACCAGCCAGGACACGAATTCCACCAGCTAGGATCAGAAATCCACCAATTAGGATCAGAAATTCACTAGTTAGGACCAGAAATCCACCAGTTAGGATCAGAAATCCACCAGTTAGGATCAGAAATCCACCAGTTAGCGCTCTGTATGTTTTCATTGCAACTCGTTAAGATCTTTCTTTCAATCTGAAACATTGAGTCAAACACATTGTTGTTAAGGCTGAACTCTGTGTCCTGTCTGTCTGTCTTGTTTTATCTGTCTGTCCTTTTTTGTTATAATGGTTAGTGACCTTACTGGGGTAAGATAGCCCTGTTGTCACTAGCCTGTGTATATAATGTAATATATGTATACAAAATGTACTAAATAAATAAATAAATCCACCAGCTAGGATCAGAAATCCACCAGTTTGGATCAGAAATTAAATCCGCTGGCTAGGATCAGAAATCCGCCAGTTACGTACTGTAGGATCCGTACTCAGCCAGCTAAGATACGAAATCCACCAGAATGCAGTAGTTAGGATGGGAATTTCTACTAGCGGAATCCACATAAAGGAATTCGCAATTCACAAGATTGGATCTAGAACCCATCTGGAATCTGTTACCGTGTGTTCGACTGCTATACTTGCGGCGATCTTTCTACTTGTTTGTCAAGTAAGAACAGAGCAGCGTGTTTTGTATTTGGCGTGTTACAAGCTCGGGTGTGTTGTCAGAACACGGCATTCGTGCTCTAAAAACGCACTTGTGTTGAAAAAAAGGCACACTACCCGTGTTGTGAAGTACACAATTTGTGTGTCCTATACAGTGAACTCTATGTAAACAACTGGAACGCTAACTCAGGGGGGAGAAATTGAAGCCATGGCATTTTAGTTTTTCTGTGTTATGAGGAGAAATACTCAACACTGAACGCTGTGCTA